>RJWT010007417.1:0-27650 GCA_004365215.1 Cuniculus paca | reverse complement strand
ATAACATCTCCATGGAGGTGCAGTACGTATGGTCTTACAGGGTTTACTCAAAGTGCCTTCGGGTTTTTCTTGCCTTGTCATCGCTCCTGCTCCTAAGTAGACAGGGTAGGGGATGTGTGGATTTGGCCTTGCGTTTAGCTATTCAGTGTCATATTTGAGTTTAGCTTAGTTACCTAATTATCTAAGGTAAGTGGTACTAACTCCCTAGTGCTCTATTAAACTATTAATTATTATTTTGCCAGATTAATTAGTTGGGGTTTGCAATTTATATTTCCTGCTGGTCCTACCCATACACTGAACCGATCTGGTCAATAAACTAGTAAAATATAAATTTTATGAGAATATTTTATGAGAACACAAGTATATGTAGATATGGACATACATATTTTTCTATTAAAAGAGAAAGTTACTTTCATTTCTTCTTTAATCATGTAAAAGATGAATTCTTAATTTTTTCTTCTTTACTGTCTTCCTCCTCAAAGTTTTTACTTTCTTCACTTTCGTTA
Source organism: Cuniculus paca (assembly GCA_004365215.1). Taxonomy (NCBI): domain Eukaryota; kingdom Metazoa; phylum Chordata; class Mammalia; order Rodentia; family Cuniculidae; genus Cuniculus; species Cuniculus paca. The sequence continues at coordinate 27,144 of RJWT010007417.1, read as the reverse complement.
TTTGTTTTTGCTAAATATTTGTGTTTTAACAAAATTTTGGTGTTCAGAAAACTACAAAGTTATATATTGAGATATGTGGAGTGGAAAGACCAAGGAAGTCAAGGTTCTTTTTTTCTCATGGTAACTTTTAGAAAATTGATGTTGTTGTGATTTAACATATTTTATTAGCTGTAAAGGAAACAAAACAAACAAACAAAAAAAAGCAACTTTCCTGCTTCATCTGAACACAGCACTTTCCTTACTAGATCCAATGACCCAGTTCATTCGAGCCATCATTTACCTCTAGTTATCAGGGCTCGGTCAGTGCAGCTGCACGAGGTGGTGCTGTTTGGCAGGCACCCAGCTTTGCGGAGTTTTTCATGTCAAAACATGTTTCGAAAAATGAGTAATTGTGAATATGAGTTGGCTTTGGTGGTGGCCATTGGCAGGGACAGAAGTCCTTCCCTGGTTGGGAGGATTATTTGGTGGTGTTGTGAGTAAATCCTACGTTGAAACAATGACAGTGTTGATACCTTGAAGTACAATATTTGGGAAAACACGTAATTATTGTTTATAAGCCTATAAAAATATGCCTCAGCCTAAGATATATGTTTAGGTGTGCGTATAAGCATAAAAAAACTTGCTTTCCAAAAATGAAATATTGCTTCGTATCAAGATATGAGGTTTTATATGCATGAGATGAACTGATACATATGTGCATTGTCTATGTATAATAAAGTTAAAACTTTATATCTCTACATATTATTTTGTCAGACTCTTTATGTTTAATCTACATCTTTTCATAAAACATGGTTGAAATTTGTTGATCGATCTTTATACAATTGCTAGGGGCTTTTTCAGGAAGTGATGTCAAAATAAAATCTAAGGAAGGTAAATAAAATAATTGAGAGTGCTGTGATGGACGGAAGTCACCTAATCTCATTAAATCTATCACTCAGATGCTGTCACTCTACAAATGCTGTGTATGCTAAACACTGTTTTATCAGTCATGATTTGCAAGTCTTGTACTTCCACAGAAAGCCCAGAATCTTCCTTATGTAAGCAAATTAATAACAAAAGCAGCACATGGTAATACGAAGTTTGTTCTCCCTGACTGCTTTCATCCAAGGGAGCAAAAGATGATTCTGTGTTATTTCAACATGGAAAAAAGAATGTATTTTGGAAATGTTTAGCATTGTTTGGAAAGCCAATATTGTGATGTCGTGTGAAATTTTATTAGCAAAACTTACTTGTAATACACATAAAAACATTCCAGAGAATTCTTAAATTTGTATTGAAGTCCTAAATTAATAGGTGTTGTGTGTGTGTGTGTGTGTGTTTGTGTGTGTGCATATATATATATATATATATATAGAGAGAGAGAGAGAGAGAGAGAGTCATTTTTATATATCACATTAGGATCATAGACTATATTTTCCACAGAAATTCCCAGAGTTTTCAAACTTCAAAGGAAAGTAATCAAAGAAAATGTGTTGAATTAATATCTTAATACTCCTAAAACTCAGACACTTGACATAGAAATAATATATCTACAATTAGCAAATACATATTTGGTTTTCTAAATAAATATTAAAGAAGGAATCTTAGATGTATATGTTGGATCTTTTTAATGCAAATGTATTCTTTCCTGATTTGAGGAGAGAAGAGTTTTGTTTAGAAATAAAAGAATTTCCTTCTGAAATTAGAGATCACAGAGATGGGGATATGACAGTAGATGGTCACATATATTTATTAAAGAATTTAACAAATTAGCCACATTGAATAAATAATAAGCTCATTCTATTTTAAATTGTTTTGAGTATTTAACTCAAAGTTTATCATGTGATGGATTCAGATATCTTTTTTCTCAAGTGTTTCCAAATTCCAGGTAGACTTTAAGAAGGTAACAAAGACAGACCTAAAATTATAGAATACTATGATGTTTGCAAGATAAAAATACAGATTCAAGCACTGAAAAAATTGTTGTAACAAGTGCTGTGGATCCAGTTGGTTACAGAACTCAGAGTTGCAGCTGTGCATCTTTCAGTGCAGTACGGTGGGGAAATGTCAAGCATCAGCCAGTTACAAGGGGAACAGGTGTGCCTAGGTCAGAGCTACTGCTTCGGCTGTCTCAGATTTGTCTGGAGGACTTGCTATAACACAGACTGGGATCTAAGGATTTGCATTTTTTACTCCTCGGCTAGTGCTACTCGTTCCAGACCACCCACTTAAAGCCACGGTCAGAGAAAATAACTAATGCAGTCATAAGAAGAAAAAATGTATGCGACTCATGATTAATAATCTTCAAACTGGACTTTGTCTGGAATTCTAAAAACTAGAGTTCAAAGGCATCCAACCTAATGATACTGAAATCAAGAAAACCACAGCCATTTACAACCAAAGGCACCTTCACAGACTGAAGATTATACCGTATGGCTGAATTCCATTTGGTAACCTTGTGATCCTGAACCTGCCTGAGTTCAGTTTCCTTATTTGTAACATAATACTTTGTTCTTCCTATCTACTACAGTTTATCTGAGATAAGATATATAAATGTCCTTTATAAAGTATAAGTAGTGTGTTACTTTAATTAGCTAGTCAACCCCCATCCCACCCCACCCCCCACTTCAGTAAGCCAGAACTTTGAGATCTAGAAAGATAAATGATGTTGCCTGGAGTCTCTGGTTGGACACACAGAACACAGGACGCCAGCTCTCACTCCTGGTGTCCAGCCTAATGCTGTGCCTGTCACCTTCGCAGAACTCTGCACCATTACCCATTACTGGTCATCCTGTAAATGAGTTAAGAAACTGCCTTGCCTCAGTGCCCTAATTACACAAAATAACCATCTACTAGTGATTACTATGACTAGCCAATATTTATTTATTGAACCCTCACAGGGATAAATTTTTCCACAAACACTACTTGTTTGCTTCCCCGTTGGCCCCTTGACATTGTAAGGAAAAAAATGCCCTTCTAAATCAACATGTATAAAATTAAGATTGAAAGGTGGTTTTTGACAACCACTCGCCTTTCCTCTCACTCTTCTAGAGGAGGGCTTATGACAGGCATGAGAGAAGTATCATGGGAAGAGCCAATGCCTGCTTTTCTTAGCCCAACACTTTTCTGTGAAAACTTGTAAGAGAAGCTTGAGCAGAAAGCTCTGGACATTAGAACTTCTATGCTCTTTTGCTAAATAAAAAGAAGAGACAAACTATAGCCATCCTCTGTGTCCCCAACAATACATGAGCATTTGAGTAGGATTGCACTTCTATCCTGGTGGTCATTGTGGGTATCCATCACAAAAGAAAATCAAACTCAACATGAAATAAAAATGGGAGAGCAAAAAAACCAGATTAACAGAAAAGACATCCAGCTTCTGTCTGGTACTAACAGATACCATAGTCCTAGTACTGTCCAAGCCACCGACTCAAGATCCAGTCTCATAAATAGTAAAAAGGATGAGGTTAATACGTGCCACTGCCTTGTTGGACTCAGCACCATTTGGCCATTGCTTTCTCAGCCACCCAATATGGTGATTTAATTTGAATTCATATTTCATCTACTTGCAAAAATTACAAAGTCAAAACTGTGTCTTGGTATCATGTATAACCATCTGAGTGCCTTCTTGGCACTCTGTTACTTGGCCAGCAAGAACAGAAATCCTCTCCAGACTTTCAGAAAGGAGACAACCTGGAGATGTTGAAACACGGTAGTCTATGACACTGAAAGGACACAGCATGTTATGTAGTTGGCTTGGATATTCTCACCGTGGATATAAACTCAATGGCAATTTCCTCATAAAAGGCTGATTGATGAGAAATGATTAAATGAAAAGAAGCCAGATTTATTTGCTAGTGTTCTGAAGTCAGCATTAGTTTATACTAAGACTCACTACTATAATCAGGTTAATTCCATCTTGTCTGTAAAACTTTATCCTCAATAAATATTGTACAAGAAAGGGAGAAAGTTTCTCATTTGGCTAAACAGAAAACTTACTGGAATGAAAAATGAGTCACTCTGTATTTTGTTCCTAAATACTTCCCATTTGTATCAAGGAATATAAAAATAATCTCAAGTTACCAGTAATCTGGGGGCGGGGGTAAGCCACAGTAATGCAAAATATCTTACATGTGTTTTCATTATAAACTCACAATATAATCTCAAATTTTTGTTCGTTTATGCCCATGCATTTCGGTTGAGTGTATTGATACCCCTAAGCATCACTGGCTCTGGGGAAAACATGAAGGGAAAACCTAATATCTTAATTTCAGAATCTTCTGACAAGTTTCTTGAGTCTGACAGTACTTGGCCAGAAAATATAGAGGGTCACTCTTCATACACTGACAGAGGCAGACAAGAGAACCAAAGTAGAAATCCATCGTCCTAGTTTCTAGTCTGGCTTTACTACTTACTAAGCAGAAGAGTTTGGAGTAAGCAATTTAAATTCTCTGAGTTTCCACTTCTTCATGTGTGTAACAGCATAACACCATCTGAATCCAATGTGTGTAATAGCATAACACCATCTGAATCCAATGTTTATATGAAGCTCAAATGGGGATTCTTCCTTGGGGAGCCTCCAGTGGTAGAATTCAGGGTCACTGCTGTTCTGTCTGATGCTCTTTCCACCAGTGACTTACATGTCCTGTGTGGTGAGTTGGAAACAGTGGCTGTATCATGACATCTTCATTTTATTTCCACTGGTTTACTACTGAGCATTTTATATGCCTTGTGTGAGACACAAGCAGATACTTTAGTCTAGTGCCTTTTCAGTGGTGCCAGGCCCTCTGCCACGCCATGTGCTCAGGATTGTAACGATGATACAGAATGTGTGCCCGTCACTTCTACACAGTGGACGAGATCAGAACCTTCATGGCTAGAAATCTGTGTAAGAACAGGGTATGGCCACATAGTAACTATATTACTTTGGGAAGATTAAGCATCCTCTCGAAGCTGAAGCTCCTTGAAAAGAAAAAAAGAGCCATATCTACTTAATAAAGTGCAGTACAAAACAAAGAAGTTTCTGAATATAAATGCTTAGCCAAGTACATGACAGATAATGAGTGCTTTATAAATGCCAGGCACTTTATGAGAGTTTAGTAATCCTCATAGATTTATTTGCAGTGGGATCCCCCTGAATTTGGGGAGACTAAGATATAATAATTGTAAACAATGCAGTCTTTCTGGGGTCACAGATACAAAGGCCTCCTCTGATCAGCCAGGTACAGAAATGAGAGTAGCAGGCTGTGTGTGAGAGAACTAGGATGAGGAGAACAGTGGCTCCTTGAAGCAAGCTGGCCCCCTTGGAGAGGGCAGCACCCACCACCCCCTATTGATTACTACCTCGCTGGCAATGGGTTCAAGTCACTAACCATACTATTTCTTCCAAGGAAAATAATCTGCTAGTTTTCTTTTTAAATATTTACAATCAATTTTTAAATTTTTAGATCATGTGTATTCAAATAAAACAACCTAAGTCTGTGCACAGCCCTTAGGGTGTGGGTTTGTGACCTTTTATGTTTGTAAGACTTTAAAATCCAGGGAAAGCAAGGTACCTACTGGGCCTGGGCAGGTCTCTGCTCACCTCTTCTGTTCATCTGCTTTACCCTGTCCCCCTTGAAAACTCATTTAGGTGAGTTGTTAATCTGATTTAAATAATTGTAAAGATGTGATTGACAGCCAGCCCCTAGATCTCGCAGGAAGTTCAAACACTTTAAAAGGGAACCAGTGAACCAAAAGTCATAATTGCACTTGATAAAATGAGCAGGGCAGATATTCATGAGCAGAAGGCATTGCAGATGTTTGTACATATACAGGACTGTCTTCCTCCACCTTCTACTCTCGCCAATCTCACATCTCAGTAACAATGTTCCAGCACTATGGAAGGCAGGTACCCAGATTTCCTTTGCCAGTTCATCTTCCCCAGTTTTGAGGCAGTAATCAAACTCACACCGCTCAGATAAAAACTAATCACCAAGACAGAGACCATGATTTACCACCTCTGATTCGGCAAACACCTGAAACATTACACATCTTTATTTTGAGATGTTAACGTGTAGCCTATGTTCCTTGCATGGAAGGAAAGAAAAGCACTGGATTTTCAAACTGGAAAAATGTATGAGTGGTAAGTCATTTTCAGATAGCCCACTTTGTTTTAATCTAACAGGGGAAAATAACGTTAGCAAAATGTTTAGTTAGTGAGAAAATAGATGCGTAATTGAAATAAGGTGAGCTGACATGCCGAGTGCTGACAATGATGTGACATGTGAATGTGGCAAACAGAGATGGTAGGAGTACTTAACAGTAGAGTTAGCCATTTGTAATGCAACTTGTAAAGAAACCCATGCCAACGTTCATGGTAGAAGATACACTGTGAAGATACTTTTAACTTTTCTTATTAATTAGGTTCATCTGATCAATATGAGAACTCTGGATATCAGAGCTGGAAAGAACTTTAGAAGGTAATCTAATCCTGGCCACCTGAATGGGGGAGGGGCATCTAGCCATTCGATGCCAGCCATTACCAAGCAACCTAAGTATGCAGATGAGCTTTGTGTGACAGAAGGGTACTACTGCCCAGAAGTTTTGTTTATTCTGGCTCTAGTTCAATCAAAGTAAGTTTAGTGAGTCTCAGTAAGGAAGTAGCTTAACTATGCTCACCGAGTTGTTTTATATCATAGGCAATATTAGAACTCGGACCTGTAGCCTCCAGTGTTGGGTTCATTCATTCATCTGCCCTGTAACTGCCTTTCTAAACTACCATGCTTCTCATCCTTTCTTCCTTTCCTCGAAGGTGTCTTATGTTGCTAAGCTAAGCATCCTAATCAAGCCAGAATATGCACTTCAGAAAAGCATGTATTTCCAGTGCACAGCTAAAAGTCTATCTGATTTTATGACAGCATTTTTATATAATGTGCCTCCTAATTCTTCAAAAGAGGACCTCGCAAATCTTGTGACAACTTCCGAGAATACGTCAGAGCACAGATTTTTCAAAATGGGCTCTGAAATCTCCTAAACTACTCCCAAGGTAACCAGCAAAGTGTTTCCTCTATGTCGACATGGATGGTTTTACTAAAGCTCATCCTCCAGGGCTTCACCACCTGGGTCACCTTGTCATCGTCCCCCAGTTGGCCATGGGTATTGCGAAGCATGTCTGATGCTGGGCATCCAGTTTCTTGGCTCATTCGTTTTGAAGCCAACTGCCACTGCTTTGTCTAATGAACCCTTGAAGGTGAACTTACTGATCACTAATTGGATCAGCACCTATCGTTGGAAGGGTTTTGAAAAACAGTTGTGGCTAGAAATATTTGTCCTAAAGTAGTTTTCATTGTACATTCAAAATCTGATAAAAATGACTCAGGAAAAGGCAGCTCGTACTGAATGACTTTTCTCGTTTCAATACTTAAACCTCAGGCAGAATTTGGAGAGTAAAGTTCCCTTCTTTCTCTTCTGACTCTGGACTTAGACACTTGCATCTTGTCCTTGCCCTGACCTTGTCATTTCTACAGTTGTGCTTTTATTTCACTCCCATCCAGACCTCATAGCCACATCTTTTCTTCCCTGCTCAGCACCACTCTGATCCCTGCTCTGGAACATGTCTCTTATTCCGACACTGCATGTATAAGGTTTGACAGAAGCGCCGTTCTTGCAGACCTGCCTTTTTTAATGCTCCATTGCTTCTTTTTGTTTCTCCAAAACAACTCTATAATTCTGTCATTCTTATTTTTAGTCATGCACATGGTCTACCCCTCCTCAGAGTGAGTACCATTTCCTTCCTATCTTGTGACCTAGGAAACACACACACATACAAATGACCATTCAACACAATTGTTATTTATTCTTCATTATAGTATTTTTTGACCAAATGACCTCATTCTTCAAGAATAAGAATCAGTGACTTATTAAATAAATAGTGAGAGAATGTACCATCTCATCTTTGTGCTGGATGTTCTGAATAGAAAAAAAAATTCATTCATCACTTTTTTCTAAAACAAAATTACCTCATTTGTATAATTAGTGAATAATTAATGAATTATTGTTGTAGAAAAACACTAATTATAAAAGTGCTTCTCTTCCAGTCAAGGGTTGGCCAATTACCATTTCCCTACACTCCCAGCTTCTGTCCTGAAACTTTAAATGTGTTGCTGAAACTGATGCATCAGTCTGTGTGCGCTGTGGGAGTAGACTCAGAAACAAATGAGTGCTGGTGCTTCGGTTGATGAATTTTGTTAATCAAATTGTTTAGTACAGAATAAAAGAAATTGAAGTTAGTGGACAGGGTTGGGTATGCTTTAAAATGTAGGTTAAAGGTCTGAAACTAGAAGTAGTGCAGTTTATAAAAAAATTTTAAAAAGAAGCAACTTATTTTTCTCTAATGAGTGAGCAATTTTCTGCTTCTACACAAACTTCAAAGAACTTGATTGGAAAGCATATCCTTGGGCCAGGACACCAGGTGACTTGTCCTGTGGACCCCAACACCACATGGCTTAGTGGTGGGCACCCAAGACACACAGGACTAATATTCCTCACTGTACCAAATAAAGCGCAAATTCCTCGGATGGGCCTGCAGGCTGTGCATGGCCATCCAGCCTGACTGCCCTTCCTCTCTATCTGCAACACCTCTACACCCTGTCCCACTTCTGCTGAGCAAAGTGAGGTATCCCACAAGAGCTACTGTTCCCCCTGTGTGACTCTGCCCTTGCTTTTCTGTCTGCCTGGTATGTGTATAAATATGTGTCATGTCACAAATACTGTAACGTGCCTGCTAGGAATGGAACGGTGGAGATTGGAGGGAAGGAGGCCTCCTCATTGTCCTGATGGAGATTAACCCCATGCACAATCTGAGCAGAAAGAGAACAGGGAAGGAAAGAACAAGTTCTCTTGGCTCTGTAGACCTTAGACATGGGCAGACTTCTTGAATTCTGTCAATCAAGGGAGAAACAAGAAAGAAAAAGTTAAACAAAAGTAAAGCTGTTCCTTTAAAGAGAGGAAACATATCAAGAAACAGACAAATCTGAGAATCGATTATTAGAGAAATTTTGTATGTAAACAATTTTCATATATATATATATCTCCTGGGCTGTCGTTGTGAGTGAAATGGATAGCTACATGCTGTATGTTAATACTCTTTGAAGTTCTAAGAAGGAAAAATAATTGAGCTGGATTCTGCCGTTTCCAAGATTCTTCTTCCTTGCAAAGAGCAAGGAAGAATGGTGAAGAGTGAACATGTAGAGCCAGGGCAGGGGACACCAGGGACTTTTAACTTTCAGTTTTCAGAAAAGAGAACTAAACCAAACATCATATTTTTAGAAACTGGTCCTAAAAGGAACTATGTGAACAGAATTAAATTTTAGTTTCTCACTGATGAAGTAACTTAAAATAAGTCTGAGGGAACATAAGATGTTGTTTGTGAACGAGTAACTATTTCTATGAGAGTGATCTAACTTATTTATTGTACACAAGTTCATGTATAACCCTTCTTGTTTGGTTGGGGTGTTTTGTTTTGTTTTCTTTTTTGCTAAGTGTTTACTAAGTGCAAGGACACAGAAATAACACAGCCAGCCACAGCCCTTAAGAAGCCCACAATGTCATGTGGCCCTACTGTCCTGTCCATAGAGAGTCATAGTGCCTAGCTGCATGGAGTAGCTAGGGATCCCCCAGATAATATGGCATACACACTGTCTCTTTCCCTCATCAGAAGCCTTAGAAAATCTTCTTGTGCTCAATGTGTTCCCAGGACAGGGCTTGGGCTTCGGGAACAATTTCCATAGATGACTGTTTAGAACCTGTCCACTCAAACAGCACTTGGTGGACCAGCAGCATCAGCTTCTTGCAAATGTGTCTTCTGAGATGCAGATTTTGGGATAGGGACCCAGGAATGTGTTTCAATTCGCTCTTCAGGGGAATCCTATACTGTGTCCTCTGTGACTCTCAAGAACCATGGATTCCAATTTTGGTATCAGGAAAGAATTATTTTGGTAAAAATGTCAAACTGTCCCTCTAGGTTTATAAAAGGAAAGGTGTTGAGTCTAGTTAAATATCTTTAATCTTTTGTCTGAATATCCCCAAAAATTCCTGTCCAGCCTCATTCATTAAAGTAAACCTATACAATAATCAAGTCATGTAATGGAGTTTGCTACAAAAGAAGTATAAATGGCAGAAATCAAGCAGAAAGCTAGCTAACTCAATGTTTATCTTAAGCTTTTCTGATTTTAGATCACTTTTATTAGAAGGCTAATAATAACATGCGTTTACATGGCATTCACTGCACACTATACCCTGTTCCAAAGACTATCTATTCCTCATTTAGTCCTGCCCATAGTTCCATGATATAAGTGCTATCATTCCCATTTTACAGTGCACACCAAGACTCTGGGAACTGAGCTCAGGGCTGCTGCATTCCATAACCCCAGGAGCATGTGCTGGGTGCACAGTTTGTGCAACACCACATGGCAGTCCTGGGTCAAAAGATTCACAGTTAGGAAACTTCCTTTCATCATGCTTCCTGGCTTATCAAGGAGATTTGTTACAACCTTGTCTGCACCAGGAAACATTGCAGTAAAATCCTGAAAAAATGTCCCATTTGTAATGAAAAGGTGCATCTGAAAAAGAAAAGTATAAATAAATTGAGATAGGTAAACTTGAAAATATATTCTTCCTTCAAGGAAAAGTATCAGAGAGAAAGAGAGACAGACCCATAAACATATACACCCAAAAACTAACCTGTAAGAAAGGAATTTGCCAGTTCCTTGGCTAACTGCCCACTTCAATACACAAACTCAGTGACCAGGATCAGGTATCCAGTGGGCCCTGTAGGGTAACCAGTAAAACTGTGTGTTACTTTTGGGTGGTTGTATGTGTTTCAAGTCCTCACATCTAACTCATAATGAGATCATGCCACTCATAATGAGTTAAATCTTTTACTGTGCACTAGAATTAACTCTCTGCCCACCACACTTGAAATTTTCCACATCCAGCACCAAACCAGAAAGTCTGTCTCTTCAGCATTTTTTGAGCAGCTTTCTGTTATGAGAGTAGATTGCTGTGCTCTGAAAATGTCACTCCACCAGCTGCCCTAGAGGGGCTGACCTTTCTTCTCAGGCTGAAGTCCCTGCTAAACTGCTCAGTAGAGGTAGTTTATCCCAAGATGTTGGCAGATCTCCAGCGTCACTGTGTGCTCATCTAGAAAAGCCATCTGAGAACTGATGTTCTGTCACCCCTTTAGATTTTCTCTTGATATGGCTCTACCCTCACCTAGCCTTGTGATTTCTTTTATGATCTTCCCAAATTCAGCACTCCAGCCTTCCTCCCCGACCTTTACCTATTAGTGCTAGAGGGCTGACAATCACCCTTTCACTGGTCACATTATGCTTATGGTTATTTTTTCTTAAAAAGTTTTTTTCAAAGACTTAGGACAAGAGAAAAAATATCACCTATGATCCTAAGGACTCTTTCTTTTGTATACTCTTTCATTTTTATGTAATTCTAAGCATAATTTTTTGTATAGTTGCAGGCAGTAGGTGCTCACTTTTGTATCTCCTTTATGTAAAATTATGACAGGCTCATTTTCCACATTGCTATATAGTTTTTTTAAATAGATGTCACTTTGTGGTCACCTTATATTGAATTATGGTTAGTCTTAAGTGTTATTTTTCCTCATGATTTTCTCTATCTTGTGAGGTGTGGTGCCATCCATATCTTTCCCTTTCAGGATGTAAGTTATCAAATTAGACAGGAAAAAGGAATAGCAGGAAAATCATGTACATCTCTATAATTAGACATAGACTGATTTTTCATGGATTATACATGATATTTATAGTAATTTGCACAGCGTCATCTTTTTGTAACCCTGCTGTGTCTTTCAGCACCACTGGAGATGGCTTCATGCATGTTTCATTGCTTCATAAAACTTCAGGCTTAAATCATGGTCCATGCAGCAATTATAACTATTGTGCTTCCTGAAGTTGACCAGAACCAAACTGCAAGCATGGATTTGCATAAATCTAGTTTGCATGAATTTTTAGTTCGGTAAGAAAAGAAACTGAATATTGTTAGAGCCACAAATACCTTTAGAGATAATTTACTTTGGTTACATATTCATTGAGGAGGCATATGTACAAGGTATTCTCAGATCAAAAAAAATGGAGTTTAAAAATCTGATATTGAAATCTAAGCAACTTGTGTGGAATGAATACAATTTAAGGGACTATAAAATATAAACCCTATGGCTGCTTAGTACTGAAATACAACAGTAGAAGTAATTGTGAAATATTCTAGAATATGTAGTTTTAAAAACATTCTAGATTTAAAATTTTTTCCTGGGGTCCCAAAATACAAAACTCTAAATTAATGTAAAACCAAAGATACAGGAGTCCATGAAGCCAAGCTAAAATACAAGATGTTAGGATGCAAGTATCTGACTTTACCAATGACTTTTTATTTGACCTTGCATGAATCTTTAAGCCTTGATTTCCCTATCAGCAAAGTGATAATATTTTTCCTACTTTCACCTCACAAGAATTCTGAAAGAATTTCTTTAAGAAACCTATGAAAATAATCATTTGAGCCACTCAAGTGGATTACTTCCTGTGAATAAATCCAAGATGGTATCATCTGTAAGGAAGCTACAAATGCCCTGGGGTTATGAATCATCTTCCTGTGTTAAAGAGCAATTTTAAAAATGAAATCCCCTGTAGAAAAATGAGCACATTCACAATGATTACTTTTACATCAGTAATACTAAGGAAAGGGTAAAGTGTGGCTTGATTTTACGAATTTATAAGTGATGGAACTACATGAATTTCTTTTTGAATGATTGTCTAAAGTACTCATTTATGGTTTCCAATTGTCTGAAAAAGATTACATTGCAATACGTAATTCCAAAGAAACAACGTGAGTATTTTCATCGCTTATAATTCTCTTTTTCCAAATGGACACAATTATTTTTCCTGAAAAATCAAAACTTATGCTGAATCCTGTAGACTTTACCATTCAGGAAATTGCATATTCAAGTGAAACCAACATAAACTATTTGTCCGTTAAGACCACAAAAAAGCTTCTGATGGATTTTACTACCTGTCTTCTTTTTAAAATATTTTAAATGAAAAGCAGAGTTCATAATGAGTCTTTAGCAGAAAAGTAACATAACATCTCTCAAAACATATATCAAATTAGCTTTAGCAAAGTGTCAAAGAAAAGGAAGACTTTCTCTCACAAAGTAAGTTGACATTTAGAAGCACTCTATGGTTTAGAAGGAAATTAAGGCTCTATCAATAAGCTGTCTTTTTAACAACTATTTCAGGTAATACTTACGCCAAAGGTTAGAAACCACAAATGAATTCTTACAATTCTTCCTTATTTAGAAATCTGCTTGATCCAGCTTTCTCAGAACTTCCAGCTTATCAGGAAGGAAGAAAACAAGAAAAGAAAAAAGAAAATTCCAAAAGATAAGGCTTATGCATTCATTCGTGGTAAGGTGTTAGGGAAAGGCCCGTGTCAGAAAGTTTAGGTGAACATGTCTTGAAGAGGTCATTTTAACACTTCGATGCCTAGTGATCCTTTTTCGGAATGCCATAAAAATTGAATATAATGAAATATTTTCTCTTCAAATTCTTGTTTTTTTTTATTTTTTCTGGTAATATGCATGAATTTCATGCAAAACTTCAAAATCTCACAGTATTCAGCATAAATGTGTTTATCATGTACATATACATTGTAAGTGAGATTGTGGAGTTGAGTTGGTTGACATTATACCCCAACTGTCCAATGCAGTCATTTCTGGTGACGATGGGGAAGGGTGAAAATAAAGGGGATTCACATCACTGAGCACCTACTATATGCCAAAAAATAATCTAAGTGTATTACTACGATAATATTCACAATAGGGGGAGAAAATTAAAAAAATCGAGTAGCTGAAAAGAATCACATTACTACTAAAGCAACTAAATTGAGAACATGAAGTCTGTCTACATCCAGGTCCTTCCCTGTCAAATGTCTTCCCACAGCCATAAGTATTTTGGTTGATTTAAAGATCAAGATGGTAGTTACTTCACAATGCCTAGTACCTATGGGAATTTAAATGAAAAAATAAAAAAAGCTGTCTGTAAGTTAAAAATAGAAAGGTCACAGAAAGAGAAGACTAAATAAATGGACCTGGATCAAAGCAAAGTCTCTTCCTAATGGCTCTTTGGAAGAAACCAAGGATTGAATTATGGAATAGAACAGGCAAAGGGTTCACTTGAAACAAATAAAAATAAATATTTGTTCACTTGAAACAAATAAAAATAAATATCTGTTTCACAGGAAACAAATAAAAATAAAGAATGAATTGTCCTCTCTCCTAGTTTGCACACAAATATGTCTATATTTTACTCATAACTGGCCTCAAAGTAAATTGTGCTAGAAAAATAAAATGGTTTATTTCACCAGGTTTTTTCCTCCATTCTCAGAGGGTAAAAGTTTCTTTATTCATGGCATAGTTTTCTTGTAGAGCCGAAAAAGCACAGGTATCCAAATTTTTCTGGGAATTAAAAAGCAGCAATTTCCAGTGGCCAGATGAGATCACCCCTCATGTCCCTTTTGGATTTTTAGAATTAACAGTGCTTGAGAGATGCAAGAGTTAATGTATTTTATAATTTCTTTCCAGAAGACTAAGGTAGATAAAAGGAAATACTTAACCAAAATATTTCACCTATGAGAATATTTTGAACCGCTTAACATTTTGGCACCATTAATTACCAAATTATTTTGTTTCTCACTGTGTTCACACCAGCTGACCACAGCCTCCTTTGCCATCTCTTCCACTTCCATCTTAATTTACTTGTATGTTGACCTTCAAGTCTCCTGCTCTCCGCATCAGAGAGACTGCTTGCTCTTCTTGCTTTCTGTGAAATAGTTTTCCTACCATTATGGCATGTTTTCATCCTGAATCACGGCACCAATAACCTAACCGTGACACCCCCTCACTGCTAAGAATGGGTCCTCACAAACACCATGGAGGCCAATTTAAAGCCACTTATGAATGACACAGCTGTCTTTCTTCCCAGAACAAAAAGAAATCCTTTAATGTTAAATTAATCAAGGATTTTTATTAAAAAGGAAAAAACCACCTTGGTTACACCTAATGGAAGTTGCTTGATTGACAACAGTAGTGTGTTTTATTTAAAGAAAAATAAAACAGTAATTTAGGTTATTTTTCTTCATCATTGACACCACCATCATCATCGTCGTCATCATTGCCATTGCCATCGCTATCACCATCATCATATATCGAAAACCCACCATGGACCACAGCACAAAGACATTTTTCCTGCTCCTAAAAAGTGTATGAAATTAAAGCCTAAGCAAAGTAGCTTGCCAAAGTAGCAGTTCTCTTGCTTGAAAGAAATTTGGTATTACAATATGCAGGATGGTACAGGAGCTTTGCAAAGTCATCTTTGCATGCGCCCTCTTTCTGCCCTCTCCCTTGCTCTACCTTCAAAGAGGTTCTAGACCTCATAATCCAAAAGAACTGTAAAATTCCCATCTATCAGTTCAAAGCAGCAGGAAAAAAGAAAGGTAGAGAGGAAAAGGTGGAGTAACACCTATCCCTCCTCTGGAGCTCCATGCAGCCCGATTGCTTATATTTCATTGTCCAGACTTTAGTCAAATAGCAAAAACTGATAATGGAGAGAAATTGCTCCTGGAAAATTGAGTCATCTATTGTGCATTGCAGCACATCCATCTAAAAAGGTTTTTTACTAATAGAAAACTAGAAATCTCAGTTCTAATTATCACTCTCAAACTACCAAAAATAAGTTTCCCCTCCTAAGTCCGTGACAAAGAAAACTAAACATTTATCACATATTTTTCAGATTTTTCCTAACAATTTGACTTTACAAAGTCACAAAGGCCAATATAGTTTACTAAGAAGAAAAAGAGGAGGACTGGGAAAATATTTCTGTGGCAGAGTGCGCCTGTTTGCTTTGCATGCACAAGGACCTGGGTTCAGTCCTCAACACCAAAAACAAAAACAAAACAAAAACGAAGAAGAAGACAAAGATGAAGACAAAGACGAAGACTAAGAAGAAGAAAAAGAAGAAGAAGAAAGGAAGGGAAGGACAGAAAAAATGTTTTTGGGGAATATGCCAAGTATCTATTTTAATAATCTATAGCAGTTAGCTAATTTAAAAAATAGATTCACTTATGCATAATATTGCATAATTTTACATGTATTCTCCTATGGATTTTGTTCCTCTAGAGAACACTAACCAATGCAGTATCTATTCTGGGCGTCTTCAGCATTTAGGTAAAAAATAAACTAAAAGATTCACTGGTGCATATTCTAAAATAAGACAAAGCCGATAGGACTTCTGTCTTGTAGGAGCAATAGTTTCAGTGCCCTCTGACCCCCTTGGCCTTAGACACCACACATAGGCCTCCCAAACACACTTTGCCCCTGCCCTTCTCACATTTCCTGAGTCTGAGCACTTGCCCATTTCCTCCTCACAAAGTACCCATTACACAACCTGCCCTGCACAGTAGTCTCATTGGCTCCAACGTCTTGAGACTTCTGTATGGTGTCAGTGAGGGGCGCGTTATCATGACCTGAATTTTACCATGCAATTCTACTAAACTGTAAAAGCCTCACTATCTCAATACAGTCTCTGCTCCTACATTAACCCTCATACTGCCTTCTGTGGCTAACCTATGTAGCAGGTCTTCATCGACGACATTAGATTTTTTAAAAAGTGAGAAACTGGGAAGCAGAAATTTTTTAAAAAGCTGCACTAAGTTTCCAGCAAACCTGACCAAGGTGTGCTGGGACCCAGCACCACAGGGCAGAGGCAAAGGACTGGAAGGTGGCCTAGCACCCAAAAGTCAACAAGCAGTGAAATGCCGGTGTCATTGTCTGAAAAAGCGCAGGTGTCAGTGGGGTTTGGGGGAGCTTGCTGTCCTTCAAGCACAGCCTCACAGCAGGGAGAAACTGGTCCAGTCAGAGCAGACCCTCCCCCAAGGCTGATGATGACCCTGGGAAGGAGCTTGACGGGGTATGCAAGGTGTCAAGGTCTAAGCCACGATAGGGACAGAGTTCCAGAGCAGCTGAAGGCAAACCCAGCAGTGCAGTCCAGGCCAGTACTGCTAACCCTTCTAGGTAGAAACTGCAGTTCATTTATTGTTCTATTCTCAGCACCCAGCGCTCTAAAGCTCCTAGTAAATTTTAAATACTTGACCCTCTAGGTAACTTGTCCGGGATCACAAGATAATTTCAGATTCTACCTGCTTCTTGGCGAAGGCTTCTGATTCCTCCTGCCTTTACAGGTTTGGTCAGTTTCACTTTGTGTGAGGAAGGCAGCAGCTTCTTTCTATATATTTGAAAAGAAAAGTATCACTATCCTAGTTCTGCACAGTAATTCCTTGATAACAAGCAATTTTGTGTGCAATCCCACCAGATATTTTATATAAAAGAGAGCCTCTATATCTAAAAGGTAGTAATTGGTTGGTCCTTTTAATAAAATAAATCAATTTATTCTTTATGTATATACTATGGAATGCTATGCATAACTTCAAATTATGCTGACAGAATTTATATTGATATGAAAAAATGATTGCAGTAAAAACAAGACAAAAATTTGGAAAGATCCAACAATGTTCATGACATGCTAAGCAAAAAAATCCTCTAAGAAATATTCTAAAATATTGACTGATTATCTCTGGACACTGATATAAGTGATTTTTTAAATTATTTGTCTGCTCTTTACTTTGCTA
Source organism: Cuniculus paca (assembly GCA_004365215.1). Classification (NCBI taxonomy): domain Eukaryota; kingdom Metazoa; phylum Chordata; class Mammalia; order Rodentia; family Cuniculidae; genus Cuniculus; species Cuniculus paca. The sequence goes on along the minus strand of RJWT010007417.1, from coordinate 9,420 downwards.
TTCATTAACCCTCCTAAAACTTTTTTAAAAAGTAAAATAGTGCAACATTAAAAATAAAAATAACCTCCAGTGTTTATAACAGCATAGTTTGTAATAGCCAAAAATTGGAAACAGCTCAAATGCCTATCAGCCAAGGAATGGATAAAGATGTGGTTTTTTTATACAGTAGAGTACTAGTCTGCATTAAAAAGGATAAGCTTGAGACATTCCTAGGTAAATCAATGCACCTTGATACCATACTGTTAAATAAATTGGACACACGTGTAATTACTGCATTGTTTCTCTGATGTGAGAAACTCAAAGTGTAAATAAGAACCAAAAAGGTATTAGATGTTGTGAAATAGGAAGAAAATGTTCAAATGGAGGGGGGACAAGGGAGGGAGGAGGGGGGGAAGAAAGAAGGGAAAAGTAAAAAAGTAAGAAAAAAAATAAAAATAAAAACACCAAAAAAATCAGAAAGACTTGTACAATCAGACTAGAAATAATGCTGTTCCAAACATCAGCAACACACAGAGTCATGTGTTTCATCTAAGTAGAAGAGACACAATGGAATTAAAACCAGGAAAGCTAGTCATAGGATTTGCTTACTATTGCTATGGCCTTTCATTAAATATTATTGAAGTCTCTGCCCATGAATGTGGAAATACTGATTGCTTCTGTTTAATATCAACATCAGCAAAACTGCTCTAAAAAAAAAAAAAACCCTCCCGGTTGCCAGTTTATGTAATTGTGTTAAAATTGCATTTTAACAATGAACATTAATAGCTGTAGAGACTGAATTAATAAAGAATCCAGTGCTCCCATAGCAAGAAAATCTGAGGTATGCATTCTTTTTGTTTGTCTGGCACTCTTCAGTGACTGGTGGGGATTAGGGATTAGAGTGAAGTGAAAAAATGTGCAATGCACTTAGCCCATTTAAAAAGTGATGGTATCATTTATACTTTTACAGAATTGAACTGGCATCTCCTGCAGGGAGGAGGTTTTGCTGAGCTCAGATTCTCTCCTTGGCTCCACACATCTAAGGGTATTTCTTCTGCACTGAGATCCTATTTGTCTGCTCATTCATCTTCTCTGCTCAGATAGCAACTCTGTCAGTTCTCATTTCCAAATTCTAATTTTCCTCCTTATAATGTCTCACCTTGCTGACCACAGGCAAACAGGAGAGACAGAAACCAAGCTGCTTTTGGCAGGAACTTTATATAAAGGCCAAGCACCAGCTGCAATCCTATGGGAAGGAAGATAATTTGCTAAATAAGGATTACATCAAGGTTCCATTTGCCTCTCTTTTGTGAAGGTCGATCACTTTATAAATTTCGGAGGTGTTTTTCTCACATGTAAATACCATTAAAATATAAAAATGTGGACTGAACCTCCAGGTTCCTTGTTCTGAAAAATAAGTCCACACAATTCATTCATAATTATGGAAAATCAAACATGTTTTTATTTATCCCTGTTTGTTAATGTGATTAATAAGAAAAGCCATCTGACTAACACAGTGTCCTAAATAATAGATTTGGCCCATGTTTGTACCATTTACTTTTTTCCCCTTTAAAAATAACTTTTGAAAAAGGAAGTTAAAATGTATTACCCACATGTACCAATTTCTCACAAGGAATATAAGCATCATGTCCTATACACATATACTAATAAAATAAAAAATATGCTGTAATGACAACACCTGTACTCCCCAGCACTCCAGGAGGCTGAGACAGGAAGATCACAAGTTTGAGCTCAGCCTAGGTAACTACATCATTTAGAACCTGGCTCAAAAAATTTTTTTCAAAAGGTCTAAGGATATAGCTCGATGCAAAAGTCCTGAGTTCAACCCTCAGACCTACAAAATAAATAACTTTGGATTATAACATTTCAAATATGGTTGTAGTTTAAAAAAAAACTTAGAAACTACAAACTAAGGATTTCTATTACTTTGTGTCAGCACTGTCTTTGTTGTTCCTGTGCTGTTTTCAAGGGTCAAGTCACTGTAGTAGAACACAGCTCAGTTATTCTACTACTGTAATATAGAAGAACCTGGCTTTTGATCCTAGCTTCTACCTCCTACCTGTAACTATGGATAAGTTTCTTAACCTCTGTAAAACTCTTTTCTTTGACTGAAAAATGAGCCAAAGAATGATAGGTGTCTCTACAGTTGATGTCAAAGTTTGAAATAATGTATTCTTGGCTCATAATAGATGTGCAATTAATGGTAACTATAATCATAATGATTATACAATTGAATTACTACTATACTATAAAATATAATTATTATTCAAATAATGGGAGCTAGAATCATCAGCCTCATTATTATATGCTTTCTATCTTTTAAGAATCTAATTAAACTTTTTTGTATCATCATTGAATACTTAGGCATTTTAACCGTGCTTCTAATAGATAAACATAGTCTGTGAAACTGAGAAAGACCATTATCAGGTTCTCAAATGAGTACATTCTCTCAGCGCCTCAAGAAGGGATTTTCCATGACTGCCCTGTTCATTAATGTGTGAGAGCCTCCATTCAACTGGAAATTACCCAAGTGAGGGGATCCATGTCTCTTATACTAGAAACCCCAGGCAGCCAGATTGCTCAATATATACCTACTTCTACTGACATTGGCCCACAGAGTTAATAAACGCACATCGAATGTTACTCATTGATTCTTCTCTTTTTGTCAACGCAGAAATGTCATGTACATTGCAGCTCTATTTCACACTGTTAAGAGGTGGGCCCTGGGTAGCCTGAACCAAGAAAAAACTGCTCCACTAATGGAAAGCGCTCCTAGTACGCAGCTGTGTGCTGTGTGGATGGGGGAACCTCTTGGCTCTTGGGTTCCCTCCGACCTGGGCGGTTTGAACCCAGAGCTTACACACTGAGTTACACCCCAACCTTTTTCTAAAATCATGGTCAAAATCACTGAGTTATCCAAGCTGGGCTCAAACTCGCAATCCTGTCTCAGACTCCAAGGGTGTTGGCATTACCAATGTGCAGCGCTATGCCAGGCTTTCTGGTTCTCAGTGAGATATGCACCCTGGAATAATCTGGAGGTTTTTCTCAAATACTGATTCCTGGGTTCCTCCCTTAAGGATTCTGATTTAATTGGTCTGAGTTAGGTTCAGCTCTAGGTCTCCTCACCCTGAGCTCCTGTCCTCTCTGTAGCCCCTGAAACCCTGTTACTGACTCTGCTCCGAGTTAAGAGTCTATCTGTTCTTTGTGAATTTGCAGTTTGCTCATCTGTTCCCTTTCGTGTTCTTATCCTCACTTCTAGCTTCTACTCAGATGATTTCTCCATCTTTGCTATTTTTTCCTTAAGTCTGCATGTTTGACCTGTAAGAAACAAGGACTTTCAGTTGGGAGATTTGGGCTATTATCCAGTGAATTCAGATTCCTTAAGTTCCTGCTCTAGGCCCTTGCCAGATCTGGTCTCTTTATTTCATTTAATTTTCACAGCAGTATTGAAGGCAATTGGGAGCAGCAGCCTGCCTACCATTGAGGAAACTGTGATTCGTGCAGGCTAGTTCACTTATCCTGCATCATAAAGCTATAAGGGTCGGCATTCCGGTCAGTCAAATCATCCTAACTTCAGAACATTTGTTCTTTCCACTCACCATGGGTCACAAAATCAGAGTATTGGATGAAACATAACATGTCTATCTATATACTGAATCTGACTTGACAGCTACCAGTTCTCAGTCTTTGTTGTTGTTTCCTGCTTTAAAAAATAACAGTCATGGGTTTTCTCTCTGCAACCACACATTAGAGCCAGAAAATATATCCTGTGGCCTTGAGCAGCATAGTTGAAACTAATGGAAGGAAGATAAAGAAGGTAAATGTTTTATAAACCTTCTTATCAGAGTTGCCAAGCAAAGGAACTTGCCATTTCATAGACACTAGGAAGACCTTTATGCAGCTAAATAAACACCCACAGTTCCCCTAAGGAAAGATCTTCCTATGTACAATTGTGGTAAATATTTCTTGAGCTTCCAGAATGTACCAGATACCTTCTAGACTCTGGGAGCTGTCCAGCTGTAGACCCTCTGTGGAAGCTCTATGAATTTCCCTGTCGCTGGGCACCATACTGAACATTCACAATTTAAAGATGAAGAGGTTTAATTTGGCTCACATTTTCAGGAGAGTCAGTTCATGGTTGACTCCGTCCAAGTTAGGAACATCATGACAGAAGTGGGTGGTGGAGCAAGGCCACTTAGTTTGTGGTGGCCCGGAAGCAGAGCAGGGGAACAGTGCCAGAAAGGAAGGAATGAGGGACTAGATATATAATACCCAGGTCACACCTCCATGAGTCACCAAGACACACTCAGAAGTGTGCTTTACTAATTGCTTGCGGACCTTCAGTCCAATGAGTTTGACAAATAAGTTTATCTATCACAGAGGCTTAAATCTTACTAAGCAACTTGGTAACATACTAGCAAGTTTATATATACCACTGCTTTAACACATCATAACCTTGAAAGGTAGGTACCATTAACCTCAAGTAAAAAATGAAGACTTAGGTTCAGAAAGTTATGGGAAGGAGCAAGATATTAAGTGACAAAGAAAGGACTTCAAACAGGAATTAAAATCTGTGCCCTTAATATTTATTCCAAATACATTCCCTCAGTAGGGACACCAACTCAGAAACCTGATTCATCCCTCAGGAAATCTGCCCTGTCTCTGGTGTCCCCTGTGTCATTTAACACTGTCCCAACCACGCCAAAAAAAAAAAAAGAGAGAGAGAGAGAGCAAGATAAGGATCTGCATTCCTCCAGTCCCTTCCTAGTACTGGAGATTTGACATGAAAACTATAGTTAGGCCATGAGAGAACCAGTTGCTTTGGTTTGAAGTAGGCTTTGATTTTTTTTTTTATTCCATCCTGTCCAAAGCAGACTATGCAATAGGAGATGTCTGAGTGTAAGCATTGCACAACTTTTCTCATTTCAAACACGACTCGGAGATCAGCGATGTGTTAAGAATAATAAGCATGCCGAAAGGTAGCCTTGCATTCTGAAGAGGACACTGAGGGAGAATTTAAAAGATCTAAACTCAAGTCCTGATTATGCTGCTCACTAGTTTTATAATCTGGCATTTCACTTTATTTCAGTAGTTTCTGTTTCTGCATGTTTAAAAATGAGGCCTGTAGAATGTTATGGGAAGCCCTTCAGATGTTCAATAAATGCTTGTGATCTTTCCCTAAACCACAACAGATAACTGCTGAAAGCACGGCAGGGAAGCATAAATTAAACTCTTACAAGATTTACAAGAATTGATTTACAGGCCGGACATGGTGGTGCATGCCTACAGTCTCAGCACTCAGGAAGCTGAGGCAAGGGAATTGCCTGGAGTTCAAGGCCAGCCTGGGCTCCAGAGTGAGTGAAAGGCCAGCTCAGACTCTATAGGAAGATCCTGTCTCAAAAAGACAAAAATAAAGGAACTGATTTACACACTCAGTAATAAGAATGTGATATGGTCACTTTAAGGGGAATAACAGAACTATTGAACTAAAGAAAAAGGGAGCAAAGAGAAAGAGAAACTGACATTTATTATTAAATCTTGGTATATGCCAGTCCATGTTAGGCCTTCCTGGAGATTTCATTTAGTCTTTCTGACAGCTCTGTTGATAGCCATTTTTATCTTTGTTTTCATAAATAACAAACTATTAAGACTGAAAGGTTAAGCAAACTGTCTGAGTGTTCATGACTAGATTTGAACACAATTCCCCAGGCTTCCCAAGCCTTTCTAGGGAAGACCATAGGATCCTGATTCTTGAATAAAATTATATTCTTTGAAAGTTGGGTTGAGAATAAGTCTCATCTTTCAGGCATCTGAAGTAGCAGTCTGCTGTCATCCTTGTTAAGAGTTGCTCTTCCAACAAAAAAGTCAGTGTGTCTATTTTTAAATGTATCATGTATTCTCTCTGCTTCTTAATTTTTAGAATGACTCCTGATCACAATACAGACACTGTAATTATCTGTTGTTTTTAAAAGTAATCTGTGCATCCACATAATGATTCAACTTTAATTTGATTGGGATATGAGTTTATAAACTTTTCAGTCATCACAGTCTCTTTGGAAGGATATATTCTTGCAAGTTTGTGGAAAGAGTCTCATTGACAGTGAGCCTTACTTATCCTAAATATTTGAGTTACCCAGTTTTGCTAAGAAGCCTGATGGGTTCCATTTCCTTCTGCCTTGCCCAGGGTACTTGAATAGTTGATATGGAAAGGGAAAAGATCACACACAATTGGCAGTAGTAAGCATTGTTTTGAGAATTGTAAGGGAGCCTTCAAGAGACCTTTGTTTGGCTTAACCATCTAAGAATTCAAGCCTTGTTTTTCTTTCTCATATAAATGACAGCAGGGGGCCACAGATGTCACATGCTTAGCCCTCACTACTTCATCTGCCTTATTGTGATTCTCTACCACGTGATAGAAAAAGCATTGCTTACAGAATTCAGACTGCGCTCAGCTTCCCAGAGGTTTAGCTCCCAGTGAGCAGAAACTTGAGTTTCCATATCTAAATACCATAGCACAGCATTCAACTAATTGAACGGAAGTTTCTGTTCTTCTCACAATAGATTCCTGCATGCTAATTGTTACATATTTAAATACTCTGAATAAATGAATTAAAAGTCAGTTTTCATCTTCATTCATCCAATTCGTTAGATGATTTCATTTTAGGAAATGTGATGTGATTCATTGTGCAACAAATGAGCAATTCATCCATTTAGGCAAGGAATTAGCATTGGCTTGGCTATCTCTGTGTTAAAAAAGGAAATAATTTGTCTCTCCAATGCCAAGGTGACCACCAGGCATACGACGAGTGCTTATGCCATGCAAATGGTCACAATAGCACTAGTGTACTATAAAGGTACTCACTTGAAAGTGAGAGCAAACTTCAAGCACCATAAGTAGAAAATTAAACATGGTTCTAAAATTAAATACAGTATAAAATAATCAACTCTTGAAGGGTTCTTTACTTTTTCAAGTGTTTTGATATACGTTGCATCACTTGATTGCTATACAACAATCTGGATGTCAGTATTATAATATCCCCATCTTACAGATAAGAAAGCTGAGGTTTGCCAAACATTAGTACATTGCTCAAGGACACACAACTCATAAGTAGCAGAGCCAAAATTGGAGACCATGCCTCCTGACACCAAAATATTATGCTCTTCCCATTATATGACTTGTAATTACAGAAGAGAGTGACAGAAAGGGTATCTGCTGTGTCCTTTGGGGGTTCTAGCTCATGTTACCACACAAGGTCTCTTTCTGTCTCCATCAAGTGGCAGCTGCCCTCTTTTAAGCTAGACCAGAGTGCCATAATAGATTCAGTTGAGAGGTGAGCTTTGTCCCTGTCCATTGTCCTCCAAGCATGCACCCCAAGAAAGGGAGAGTCTTGGAAAGGAACTACCCATGTCATGTGCATGGGCAAAGAGAGAGAGAATCTAAGTGCAAAATAGGGCAGTTAAGTACCAGAAGATCCAAAGGGGAGAGGATTCATCTCTGAGTATTAAGAACCAGAGCAGCAAGCAGCCTTGCACAAGTTCTAGGGACCTCAGGCATGCACAGAGGCAGAGAACAGAGGTCTCTGGCCAGCACACCCCCACTGTGATCCCTGCTGTGTTGTCCTTGCCTGTGCAACTATGGACATGTTCCACTCCACAGCAGCCACAAGGTGTGCGCCAAGTTCAGAGCAGTACTCCTCAGGCTGCAGGTGCAAAGTGCTCTAAAACAATTAAAACAGAGGAAATAGCAGCCATGGAACAGAGCCCTTGGAGGGAAAAGACGACCTTGCTTGCTTGGAGCAGACACAGAAAAGGCTGTGGCAATTTTATTTTCAGGAAGATGAACACTTTCTTGGAGAACTTAATAATAGACTCGTAGAAGTATAAATGTGTAGCATCAATTTCTTTTTTCCCCCAGTGGTAAAAAGCAGAGAGAACCTTAGATTCAGACCTTCTCTTTGAAAGAACAGTTTATTAATCTCATTATTTTCAAACACAGAGATGTCCTACTTCCATAGCTAATGTAAGCTACAGGTGTCTGCTTATTTGTTTGTCTGTTTGTTTGTTTAACTACCCTGGCTCCCTGCTCTTCCCTACCAAGTTAATTAATATTATGGTTAGAAGCCTGGAATTTGATACCCTACAGACTGTGGTTCAAATTCAGGCTATGCTGCTTATTAACTGTGATTTGTGAGCAAACCATTTCTCTAATTCTCAGTTACTTTGGTAAAATGAGGAAAATACAACCAACCTGATAGATTATTGTGCACACTGCATGAAGTTCTGCATGCTGAAATAAGACAGAAACAAAAAGGACAAACACTGTAGGACTGCATTCACATGAGGTACCTATAGCAGTCAAATTCATGGAGGATTTGGAGCTAGAAGAGAGGGCAATGGAAAAATTCTTGTTTAATAGTTATATAATTTTAGTCGAAGAATCTGGACAATGGTGATAATTGCACAACCACAGGAGTGTGTTTAATGCTCCTGAACTTTTCTAAGTGACTAAATGAGATGTCTAAATGACTAAAATGAAATATGTTCTGTGTATTTATCACAATTAAATAAATAAACAAATGTATTGTTAAAATCTCTACCATAGTCCTTGGCACACAATAAGTAATAAATAACTGGTTCTTTTAATACCAAATCCCCACCCTTTGCTTATTTCTATCAGAGCCATTTTCACGCTGTATTTTATCCACTCTGTCAGCCACTACTTTTATATTTCAATCATCTTGACAGTACAGAACCGCTGATTATATCTTCTTCATTTTGACTGCCTCTAACCTAGCAGGCTGTATGCATAGAGTAAGCAATCCTATTTTTTTAAATCTTAAAACTTCTAAACATTGCAGTAGTTCTCTTGTTTCTCCTTTGGTGCTAGAGGATGATTATTTTGAAGTAAAATAATGAACCCACACTATTGTACAAATACATGTATTAAGCTTTTTATCTTCAATAAATTAAGAGGAAATTTCTCTAAATTAAGTCTGTGGATTCAAATGTATACTGTACTTATAGAGTTCTAGCTCACTCTAAAGGTCCAAGCAGAACAAAAATGGCCTCTAAGGTTGCTCTTCCTTTAAAGAGAAGTGAATGCTATCTGGAGTTTTCTGATTCCATTGTATAATGGGAGCCCCTCATAGTCCAATCTGTGTGCAGTATCATTTCAAAGAAACCACAGCCAGATGCCATCAACTTTGAAGAACACTGTAGATCATTAGTGAAGTTTCTTGACAGTAGAGACTGAAGCACCTCACACAGAAAGCCTTTCAAAAGCCTTCTATAGATTCATTCCCTCTTGTTAAACTATCCATCTTACTCCAACTGCTCAAATCTCAATCTCTCTCTCCCTCTCTCTCCTCTGCATTACCATCCCCATGCTTTCTTCCCATCCATTGCTCCTTTATCTGTGCC
>RJWT010007416.1:0-27658 GCA_004365215.1 Cuniculus paca | reverse complement strand
AACCTTGAAGTCCTAAGGATGCATGGTTAGAAAGCACCATGTCTGTCTTCCCGCTCAGGATCCGTTCCGAGATGACATGCCGTCCTCAGCTTACCAGGGGATGGGGGCGCAGGCGTCTGATGATCTTAGCAAGTGATGAAGTAAACCCATCTGCCGGACTCCAAGACACCATGGAGCGTCGCTAAGGGCAGGGAGAGCAACGTTTGCACGGGATAAAAGTTTCTGACAAGAGTCGGTAGTTAAACAGAATCAGAGGAGCACCTGCAGGAGTGATTTTGTGTCCTGGAATCTTTCTTCCTCTAAGGAAGCATTGAATAACTTCTTGAAACAAGAACAAGTCCAAAAAGGCACTGCCTCAAAATATGATTAATCTTTTCAAGTAGACAAAATATTAGTAAACAGAAGGGTCCAATGTGGTGGTGAGGCCTGTCTGGCCAGGTGCTGGGAGGGACACTCTGTATCATCTTTACCAAATACCACTGGATTGATGCAGCCTCTGTGTCTAATGATCAGGGATGTTCTATGTGAACAGGTTTTGTGATTCGATGAGTCTCCCACAAGTAACTCAGCTTTAAATGTAATTCGTGAAGTTTTCATCTTTTTTTTTTTCTTTCTTAGCCTGAAAACCTGTTATACTACAGTCAAGACGAGGAGTCCAAAATAATGATCAGTGACTTTGGATTGTCAAAAATGGAAGGCAAAGGAGATGTGATGTCCACAGCCTGTGGGACCCCAGGCTATGTTGGTAAGGACAGCATGCACACGGGTGTGTGTGTGTGTGTGTGTGTGCGCGTGTGTGTCTGTCCAAGATAATTCCATCAGTTTTCTTAAGCATTTGAGCCTGGCACATGATCACAGCTGCCTTCATTTCACTTGAGGGAAGAATAAAAATATTGAGAGGCACTGGAACAAGTTAGCAGGGAAGTGATTTCCCCAGAAACCATCTAACAGTTGGGCAGAAGTCCTGTTTGATTTGGTTGTGAGCCCAACTGGAGGTCGAGAGTTAATTTGGATGAATTCCCAGGTTCTAATATTACTATATATCTGTTTCTGGATGACTTACAGTGAAACACTGAGATTACAATAAGATGCAGACACAATAAAACATTCAAAATGTCAGGATAGATTCAGCCAGGGGAAAAACACTGCTATGAGGTAACAGGCTCAAGCCCTGATAAGTCATTCTCTTGAGTCAGCCGAACTTGATCTGTTCTGATAAAGCTAGGAATTATTACAGTTTTTTCTAAAATCAAAACCCCAGATTCTTTATGCTACACACAAAATGCAGAGAAAGTGCTGACAGATCTGAACACTTGGATACTGAGGTTTGCCTTCTGGGAACCACCAGCTTTCTGGGGACTGTGTTAGTTGGCTTTCTATTACTGTAACAAATGACCTGAGATCATCAGCCTATAAAGAGAAAAGGTTCATTTTGGCTCACCATTTTGGAGGTTTCAGTCCATAGTCAGTTGACCCTGTTGCTGTGGGACCTGTGATGAGGCAGTGTATTGTGGTGGCAGCACATAGCAAAATCATTCACCTCAAGGCTGGGATGCAGAAGAGGGAGGGAGGGAAAGGGGCTGGGGTCCTCATCTCCTCCCAAGGGCATGGCCCCCAGTGACCAGAAGACCGCCTGCTGGGCTTCACCTCTTAAATGTGCCACCGCCTCCCAGTGGCCCTGTGTGCCGGGGAGTGAGCCTTGGGGGACACGGATCTGAGCTGTAGCAGGAGCTGTGTAAATGTCTTGAGGCTTTGTTTCCTGGGGTGTCCTTGCCCTCTCAGCAAGTGTATAGGAAGTGCATGCTGAATCCGGCGCCGTCCTGGACTCTGGGGGAAGACAGCCAAGGAGACAAGCACAGCACTTGCCCTGGAGGAGCTCATGTTTTAGCTGGATCGATGGACAGCAAACAGAGGAAAGGATAAGTGAACACGGGCTTCTCAAGATTATGAGTACTCTGAGGAAATGAAACCGGGGACATGCGATAGAATGACCACAGCAAGGGGAAATCAGGACTCAGTAGAGAGCACTAGGAGACTGTGGGTTTCCTGAATTTCTTTTCTTTCCTTTTTCCATTTTCTTTTTGCTTTTGGGGCCTTCACACTGAGCTCCGTCCCCAGTCCTTCTGTATTTGTAAGTCATGAGGTTGCCCGGGCCCCTCTTGAATGTGCAATCCTCCTGCCACAGCCTCTCAGAGTGCTGAGGTTGCAAATGTAGGCCACCACACCTGGGGACTTGATTTCCCTGGGTTTCTAAGAGGCTGCTGTCTGAGGGTCTGGTTCTGTTTGTTCCTGCATCCAGCACTGATGACCCCACAAGCACTGTTTAGAAGTGGCCCTGTTCCCAAGGGCAGCTGGTGGGGCCCTGGGTGACTCTGTCCTCGGATACTGAGTTCGCTTTGAGGAGTGCTGGGAGGAGAGGAGGGCTCGTGGAGGACAGCTGTGTGGTTTGTTCACATTTACTGAGCACCTTACTCTGCCTGGAGTGAGTGCTGTAAAGAGGACACAGCTTCAGAGCAGAGAAGGAGCTATGTGGAAGATGATAAAAGGATGTCTACATGGACATCCCTTGGGCAGCCCTCGGCTGAGCCGTGGCTGTTTCCTCCCCATGCAGTCTGTATGGCAAGCTTCTATGCTGCCATTAAAACCCAGTGCTACCCTCTTTTCATTATTTTCCAGACACTTTGCCCTCTCCTTTCTCTTTCCCTTAACCTTTTTTGCAATCTGATGGCTCTTATCACATGGCGTGAGGGTGCATATTTTTCTGTATCTCCCCCTGCTCCACTGTGGGTTTTGCTCAAGCCAGGATTGATCTTACTTACTTTTGTACAGATGCTTAATGAATTCTATAAAAGCATAAGGTTTATGAATATTACCAACTTTTTCTTTCTTTCCTTTTGCATTCATTGAACATGCATTATTGAATTCCTCCTATGCACTGTGTACAGGGTTTGGTATTTGGATACAAATATGAATAAGGTATGGTTTGGGGCCTCAAAATGTTCCCAGTGTTGTGAGAGACAGGGGAGAACAGGTAAATTTAGTAATGTATGGTAACTGCTATATTATTCATCCATTCAAGAATTATTTAGTGCCTGCCTTCTGTTCAAGTCCCTGAAAGTGCATTTGCAGAAGAAAAAACAGACAAGAAATTCTCATCTTTGTGGCCCTTACATCTGAGTGGGAGGGAGACAGACTATTGCAAATAACTAAATAAATTCACCCACCTGTCAGATGAGAAGCACAAGGGAGAGAAGTAAATGGATGCACTATTGAGACTGTGAAGTGAATCAGACACACAGGCTTAGATATCACATGGTTTCTCCTATCTGAGAAACTCAAACTCTAAATAAAGAGCAAAATTAAAGATAGATAATAGGATGTAGGAAGAGATCCTTGTTAAACAGGGAGGGGATCAAGAGGTGGAGGTGGGGGGAGGAGAGGGAAGGGAAAAGAGAAAGGAGTTAAGGTATGTAATGTTCATGCACCACAAGATCCATATAAACATTATGTACCGCACGCGTGTTCTAATAAAGTATTTTTTAGCATTTTGAAAAAGAGGCACTAGGGAAAAAAATGAAGCAACAGGGAATGACAGGGCAGCCTTCCCTGTAAGGGTGACCAGGGGTACAGATTCGATAGCAGTGGGGGCTCCAGCTGCACTGTTTTTGGAGGGAGCACATTCTAAGCGCAGCGCAAAGGCCCTGAGGCAGGGCATGTGAGAATAACAGCAAGGAATAGCACGAGCAGAGGAATGAGCGAGGAGCAGAAACAGGACCGGGGAAGTACTGAGCAGAGGGGATGCGGACCAGGATTTAGAAATCTTTGTAGAAGCCGGGCGTGGTGGCTCACACCTGTAATCCCAGCACTCGGGAGGCTGAGACAGGCGGATCGTTGTGAGTTCGAGACCAGCCTGGGCTACAAAGTGAGCTCAAGGCCAGGCTGAACAGCATAGTGAGACCCTGTCTCAAAAACACCAGGGCCGGGGATCTAGCTCAGTGGTCTAAGCGCCTGCCTGGCAAGCGCAAGGTCGTGAGTTCAATCCCCAGTGCCACAAAAAAAAAAAAAATCTTTGTAGAGCCAAGTGTGGTGGCATGGGTCTAGAAGCCTCCTCCAGGAGGCTGAGACAAGAGGGTTGTAAATTTGAGCCCAGCCCAGGGAGTTTACAAGACCCTGTCTCAAAAGAAAAAAGGGTAGGGATTTAGCTCAGTGTGGAGCCCCTGGGTTTAATCCTCAGAACCACAAAAAAGGGATAGAGAGAAGGAATTGCTGGAAAGACATGGGCTTTACTTGGGATGATATGTAGCCAGTGGGGGAGTCCTAGCTAAGGGAGGACATGGTCTGATTTCTAACAGGTCCCCCCGATGCAGGCTGAGTTAGGGTCAATGGCAGTGAGGAAAGGCCACAGTGACACAAGAGAGACCAGTTAGACGCTCTGGCTCCCATCAGATGAGAGATAGCATGGTCTTGGGCCAGGCTGGTAGCCAGGGAAGTGGTGAGAAGCTGTCAGATTCCAAATCTGCGTCAAAGGCAATGACATGAAGATTCACTGAGAGACTCAAAGTAGGGTTGGGAGACAGAGCGATGTCAAGGGTATCTCCAGAGTTTGTGACCACAGCTGGAAGCTACCGTTGCCTTTCACTGAGGTAGAAGAGCCTGCGCATTGAGCAGGAGGCAGAAGCTTGCAAGAGGGAGTCTGGTTTTGATTTGGTGAAGCTCACTGGCTCACAACATTCTGGCCACAGCATCTTCGTCAACCTATCAGTGTGTTACCTTGACGTAAGTGTGCTTCTGTCTGACAGAGCTTGCCGATTCTCTAGCACCACCACTCGGAACTGACCGAAGTTTATCTGGTAGATGTCTTTTCTATGTAAGACCACAACATAGCGGCTGGTCCACAGGAAAGGTCAGCACCTGCTTTGGGGGTTGCTGGCTGCTCCTGACCTGGCTATTATCTTAAGATTTAGAAATAAATGTGTGACTATAGAATGAGAAACCCGTCCTTTCACCCGATGGTGGTTTACAGCTTTGCAGCTTTAGTGCCGACGCTTTATAGTTAGAAGTGTTGCTTTCAGTGTGTGCTCCATCGCTTAGCATTATGCGTATCTCAATGACTAGCCACAGAGTTTGGCCAACATCATGTTATTACTTCGATTTTTTTCAAGGTTCATGCACTATTTGTGACTCTTACGTCTTTTAAGTCTTCAATTTAAATGAACTCTTTAATAATGAAGGAGCAATGAAAGGAGCTGTTTTCTCCAAGTGTCCCCAGGCATATGGTATCTTAGGAGAAGAAAGCAGGACTGTAACTGCTTTGAACTTCATACACACTGGCTGCCCGGATTTTACACTCCCGTTAGGATCCGTGGCCCCTGGAGATGGTATCACTTCGCTCACAGGACAGTGCAGCTATTTCTCCAGCCGTGTTATTGAAGTCGTAACTATAGGCAGCTTAGAGGGCTGGGTGCTCTGTCAACACTGAGAGGTTCCCTGATAGACAGAACATGGCAGGTTGGTGATACAGATGCATGTACGGTAGCACGTTACATACAGGACATAACTAGCCTCTCTCAAAAGCAACTCTACTTAAAATATAGGTAGGAGAGGGATCATCAAGGGCTGGAATGGCCAGGGCAATAATCGTGGAAGAAGTGGGATATAAAGAAAGGGCAGAGTTCAGGTGCTTTGGCTTGGGGAGAAGGCTGGTGTAAATAAATACTTGCTAATAACTTAGGAAAAATGATGGGCCATCCAATGGGAATCAAATCCTCAGGGTCATGTGGTGGCTTCCAGGATGCTATTGATTTGGATTTGAAATCCATTTAATTGAGTCTCATCCTGACATTCCCTTTGTTATCACCAGTAAGAGGCAACAGTCAGAGCTAAGAAATTTAGCAAATTGCTTATGCTGCCTGCTCGGTTGCATTAATTAAAATAGCCAAATGGATTCTCTTGAATCACTCAACATCTTAGTAAGGGACAGAAAGCATTCATTTCAAGCATGTTATTGATAGAAGACCAGAGGCAACAAATACAGGGGAGAACAGTTTGTTGTCTTTCTTAATGTTGCTGTTTGCACACTGATGTGTGTGATTGCTCAGATTCTGTGACCCAGATTACTTCTCCTGGTTCCAGAAAGAAAATTAAACCATTGCAAAAAGAGCTTCAAACTCTTGTCTGTAGCGAGTGGCAAAAGGTCTCCCAAGATGAGGGCACCTTGTTCTCTTCCTCCTGGGTGACTCAGCATTCTGAACTTCGCTGTAGAGGGGGCGGGGGCAGGCAGTGGAGGCCTTCATTACTTCGTGATAGTTCTCAGCCACGTGTGGGGTGGTTTTTCACGGAGCCTTGTTGAGTAAGGATGGATCTCCAGGCAGTATTTCAAGTGGAACATATTGCAACTATTTCGTGATTGGACATTACTTGGAAACAGGCCCAGTGTTCTTTTCCTAAGCAGAACTACCCCTTGGTTCTTTAGATGGTGGCTGGTTGTTAAGTTACTGGAGCTGTTGTGGAAGGAATCCTTTCCATCTCCTTCCAGAACTTACTTGCAGCGTGGCCTACACAGCTCCAGTAGACGTCTTCGTTCTAGCTCTGGCTTAACCTGCCTGAAATACTTTAAACAGTTCATCCTGTTCTTCTCTAAATGGAGATGGAAAACAGTTGGTCAGCATTCTCAGAACATTTTTTTCCCCTAGTTAGAGGAACGCCTGTAATTCAAGGATCACTGTATTTTTAGAACTTGATGTAAGACTTGAGGTTAGGATGAAATCTTGGAAACCAGAGGCTGCAGCCAGCTAGTTCACTGTCGGGATGAGGACCTCTGTTCTCAAGGTGACCTAGTTGTCAGTGGCAGCAGGGAACCTGAATGCAGGTGTCCTGAATACCTGCCATTGATTCTGTAGGAAAGAGGTCTAATCCCTTCACTTACACTCAAATTCTCAGTTTCTTGTCCATAAAATAAACTTGCTGAGCTAAGTGCCCATTATGACTTCCTAACTCTAACATCTGTTTCTATAGCTATTTGATCTCATAGTCTTTGAATATATAAATATCCGTGTGTCAAGGATACTGACTAATGAAAATAATGTATCTTCACTCAGAGCAGAGAGAAAGAAATTGGATTAAGTTGACGGACACTGCCCATTTCTCTCCTCTTCAGCAGCCTGAGTAATCTCAATTCTTTTCATCTTTCCTCATATTGTCTCTGCTCCCTAACCTTTAATCTTCCCTCTTCAGTGTGATAGCTTTCCCTTCAGAGGTGGGTTTTTATTTGTTTCTCAGTTAAGTATCATATTTTAGAGCCTTGCTGTAAGCCTTACATCATTATTCCCATCCTCTCAGACTTTTTGCGTTGGACAGGATTTTATGTAACTGATAAATTGCCATACAGGGCAGACACGTAGGTGGAGGAGCCAGAGAAGAATTTTCTTTTTCTTTCTTTTCCAGTGAGCCACTCAGGGGCAGAATTTCACACCCTGTGCTGCAACCAAGAACCTTCTCGTTAGAAAGGCTGGAGCCCCTGCATGGGACACTCTCAGGTTCTTTTTATTAGCTTTGACATAAGTGAATACAGTTGGAGACAAAAACCTCACTGTTAGAATATGGATAAAATGAACCCAGCCGTGCCTTTGAGGACCTCCCCACCCAACACAGACAGCCCCGCTAAATCACTCCTGGGGGGTTGCTGGGGTTGGAACCCAAGCCTCACATGTGCTAGGCAAGCCCTGGGCTACGCCCCCAGCCCTGAATCGTTCTCATCCCTCCCAAAGCACTCTTAAACACAGTGTTTTTAAAGCATTTTTCATCCTTCTGGAAATTTTTAGTGAGTCTTCTCTAGATACTTGATGTTGAGATAAAGTTTACAGTTTCTGAACTGGTACTATTTTGTCATGGTAGAAGGGAAGAGCAGCATTTGATAGCTTACTCAATTTTTTTTTCATAAAAATTAAGACCTAAAACATCAGAATGATTGTACCAGCCTTCTTAATTTCGAAGTGTTGCTTCTTGTCAGATTTCAAAGCAAAAGACTGACTTAAATATGTAGTAAATAGCTGGCCCTCGTGTCATGATCACTAACCAAATAGGGTGGGAGGCCACATACTTGGGACTACCTACGAGGATCGTATAGCAGTCATTATTTGCCACACTACCCTAAAAGGCCTTACTCAAACATTGACTTCTTCCATCCCACTGAATTCCAAGTCTTTCCCACATTTCAAACCGCACCTCCCCCCACCCCCAGTCATTTTCCACTCCCTTCCCATTCCTTAGCCTCGCTCCTGCCCCGTAGCCCGTGTTTTGGCTTAGGTAGCATTTGCACAGTAACCCCACCTCAGATCAGAATGCAATTACAAACCAAGATGGTGCTTTCATGGGGACTTTGCATGCCTGTGGTAAAATCCAAGAGGCTACCAGGAAAATCAGAGAGAGCCACTCTTTGGTAATGGCATTTTTAGTAAATTACCACTTTGAACGGAGAATCAGAAAGCTAAGGAATCTATGCCTACAGGAAGAGATCTCGTCTTCTGAGACCTGGGCAGAAGCCACACCACAGAACAAGGAGTGACTCTGGGCTTCCTGCTGTATTTTACTTGCCCACAGTCCAGATTGCAGTACTCTCAATGTTCGTAAAGCAGCAACTGTTTCCACGGTTTTCACAGCAAAGCCCCTCGCAATGTGATTCTTTTTCTTTTTTAATATCCCTGCTGTTGGCAAGTGTCCTGCCAGGAAACACACCTGCTGACCACATTTCGCCTTCATGTTCTTGGTGCGGTGGAAATCTTGCCGAGACCAGATTCTCCCCTGAAGTGTATGCCTGAGGTTTCAACAACATAAAAGCTGAACTTTGTTCTTATGGATCCCTAGGTTTTATTTGCTATCTCTGATCAGGCCGCCATCCCCTCTCCCACAGTTTAAATCTCACCATCTCTTTGGCATGCAGTGTCACTGAGTCTTTGGAACTCTCTTGTGGTTGGTGTAAGTTGTTTGCACTCATCCACCAGTAAAGGAGCTGTGTTTCTTCTCACTGCTTCCCGAAGGCCCAAAGACTGTTTGTGACCCACCTGTTTACCTCTGACTTCACATAGTCTCGTGGGGCATTGAATGCAGCTCTTCTGCTGAGCTCTTATCCTGTGCCATGAAGGACTCACAGTAGAGACTAGTGGCAGGTGCCTGTCTGGACAGGAAATTGATGCATGAAAGGTACCAAGTCCTCCAAGACATACCAGCAAGGGCCCAACCTATAACTCAGTTCTCTGACTCAGTCCTCAAACTGAGATCATAGAATTTTAATTAAAATAAATTAAATATTTTCAGAGTTTTATTCAGATAAGTTTGATTTAAAAGTCAAAAACACCCCTCCTGTCATACCTGATGATCTTGCCTGTCTTGAGTCCACTCTCTTTCTTGGAAAGGCAACTACAGATGGTGCCTGGTTACTTTGTGGCTTATGTCTGAGCCAGGAGAAGAGGTGCACCCTGTTTCTATGGGAAGGAGCCAGGGTCAGCTTCTTTACTCTAGAAAGTCATTGAGGCCCATCCAAGGGGGAAGTATCTCGCTACTATTAAATGACTGATGTCATGGATGAGGTCCAGAATGTCCACCAGAAGTCTCTGTGTTCAGAGGTAAAGCTTTTGGAAGGTGACTGGATGATAAAAGCTCTAATGTTATCAGAGGATTAACCCTTTGGTAAGATAAATCATAATTTGATGGTCCTGTGGAAGGTGATGATGACCCGAGTTGGGACTTGATTGAAGGAATTGGATTGTGGAGGCATAACTTTAGTTATATCCAGTCTCCAACCCCTTTCTCTTTGGCTCTTTCTATCTCTCTCTGCTTCTTTGCTACCATGAGTTAATTAAACAGCTTTCCTCCACCATACCCTCCCACTATGATGTTTCTATCTCACCACAGGCCTCAATCAATGGAACCAACTGACCATGGACTGAAACTCCTGAAACCATGAGCCAAAATCAACCTTTCTTCCTTTAAATTGGAAATCTTAGGTATTTGTCACAGTAACAGAAAGCTGACTAAAATGCTGAATAAAGGGAGAAATGCTGTCCAGGTCCTACTGGTTCTGGACCATCAACCTATCTTCTGGCACTGAGGGCTGTTACTTCCTAGTTATGTTACCATCCTTCACCCACTAAGCTGGTCATTTTGAAATACTTAGAAGGGTGGGACAAACAACCACAGAGGAGAACAAATCATCTTGAATATGGACTTAGCAACAGGGGGAGGTCTTCCCAATTTCCTCCACCATCCCAACGGAAACTCCTCAAGTACTCAGGGAAAGGGAAAGTTCTTTTTCTACTTTACAAGTGCAGGAAGATTGATTACAGTGCCCCATCCCCATGGGACTGCTGCCCTCTCAAGTCTCCTTCCACTTGGTTAAACCTTTTTCTTTCCTCTCCTTCAGTAAGGAAAATCAGCAATTAAGTTGTTTCAAAATCAAGATGAAAGGTTTCTGAAATACCTTTTTTCTTCCCAAAGTCTCTGGAGCCCTTCCCTTTACCAGGAATACTAGTTCTAAATCAATATAAAGTATCTTGGTTTATAGAAGACTTTCGCCCATGAAGTGGAATTTTCCATACATGAGTTGGTGGCAAGTTTCGTGGTAGTAAATCCATTTCTTTTAAGTTCTAAGACTGCTGTTTTCTGAAGAGCCTGAGTTAAAAGCCAGGCACCTAGGAAGACTACTTCTGTCCGTGGAGATCTCTGATGCTTTGTGGGATGCTCTGCTGAGACTGCATGATTCACACGGAAGCGAACTTTAGTTTACTCGTGTCAACTAAGTAGGCTTCCAACAGGAGCAGCAAGGAAAGCTGAACTAAGGGCACTTGAGATCTGTGCAGGAAGGCGTTCTGAGCTGTCAGGTAACACAATTATCTCTCCACCAGTGAGCCTTGAACCTGATCATTCTGAAATCCTTTTGAGAAAGTTTTAAAAGAAGAGAAGCCCAAGTAACAAAGACATCTATGTGCAAAGAATTAGGACCAGTTCTGTCTCTTTTACCTCCAAAATTCCTATCAGAAATCATTTGTTTATGGAAAGATACTTCGCGATTGATCTTGATTTTGCATAATCAAAGTACTTCCCGAGAAACAGTTGTTGATATTCCAGAAATCTATTTGTCACTGTTTCTTTCATTCTTTTATTTTTCCTTTGCTATAACTACTCATTAAAAGTGAGGCAACTAAGTTTATTGTATTTCATGTTGCAGGGAATTTGGAAAATATTTCCCCAGGTCAGAAGGTTGGACCTGCTGTCTACTTCGCATGGGTCCCTTTCAGTTCTTACAAATGGGTGTTTCTCTGCACAGCTGCCGACAGCTCCCAGCGACTGGGTCCTGTCATCCACATAGGGATCATGCGTGTGTCCCCTCCTTTGGAGTGGAGTCCTTCTGTCACAGCTGTGCCAGGAGAATGGGTACTTGCCTGCTTTTCCTGGGAGCTCATAGCCTCTCCAATACCTAGGAGCATTTTAACGACTTCTCTGCTTGTCAAGAGTGCTAATTAAGTTATTTCACTTGAAAGCCTCCCTCTTTTCAAAGCCATGGGTCCGGCAAGGAATCATTTTCAGGGCCTCCCACCATGTACACATTCTGCTGCAGACAGAAACGCACACTATTTCGCCTCAATGGGGAAGTTCTGCAGCATCTCTACATAGTGTTCCTGGCCTCAAGGACCTGAGGTGGTGCAGCCCAGAGAGGCTTAATCATTTTCCAGGGCCCCAGTGGACTGTCTTCTGCCTAGAAGCTCACTTAGCTTCTGGATGTCTGTAAATTGGATGCTTGTGATTTTTTCAGAATTACAGCAGAGTTCTTGCTAAATGGGATGAGACTAATAACATAATACTATTGAGTTTAGTTGCTTTTCAACATAAAAACTGACCTCTGAAAAGATCAGAGTAAGAAATGGACTCTCCTAGTGCTGCCTGCTACACGATAGCAGAAGGGACTCAAGAAAATGGGAGGAGGGGACCTCAAAGGGCCCCAAAGTAGTGTGACAGATTGAAGAACCCAGCAGAGGCAACTCTAGGTCACCAGGGTAGACCAAAAAAAAAAGTACTCTGTGGATTTGGTCACCATATCCGATCGTGAGGAGGGTTTTTGTTATTGTCTGCAAATGCAAATTTTTTTTTTTTTAAAGAATTTCTTGGAAATGAAAAGAAGCTATGGAGAGTGATCAGGGTAGGTTTTTTCAAGCAGTGTTCCAGAGGACCCTTGGTTTCTGTGATCACAAGTGAAATTAGAATTCAGGCTATTTGTGTATGAGCAGACACAATTTTTAGATTACTTAAAGTTGATGGGAGTGTTAACTTCCACAGCATTTTCTTCATCTGTTATCATCATGTTACAGTTCTATCTCACCCCCTTCATTGGTTTCCAAGTGCAATTAAGAACTTCATCGGAAAGCAGTTGCTTTGCCCACTTCCAGTTGGTTAAAAAAAATGCTTGTATTTTGTTGCCAGAAGAATCCAGATAAGACACAACACCAAAAAGAACAAGAAAACTTTGGCACAAATTACCTCCGTTTTCACCCACAATATTGTTATCCTGATACTGCTCAACAACTTAGAACTTTTCCCCTAATATCCATGCCAGGAATCTTTTTTTTTCCTTAACCATAGATTTGGTATTACAAATGTTGTCATGTAAACAGAATCTCACCATTTAAAAATTACTTAAGTCTACTGAGTCTGTGGCTTCAAGAACCTGAACGTTCCAAACAGTGCCAGACGTGGAGCTGCGTGACACTCGGCCGCTTGCTTTCTGAGTCTCTGCAGCGCCTTGTGCAGCTGCCTGACGTTGTTGGTGAATTTTTCAATGGAGAGTGAAAGGTTTGGTGTGTGATTGTCCCTGAGCGTGTGTGTTGGGGTGGCCAGTACTGCTGCTTTCTGACTGAGGAGGAGAGGCAGGAGGCAGTCCCTCGTTTACAGACGCCTTCCTCCCACTGTCTGTGCTGCCGAAGAGCCCCGAGGACGGAGAGAGGGAGCCAGGGCCCCTGGTCTTGTCCCCACGCTGCATGGTGGCTCAGAGCATTGGCCTGGTCTGGAAACAGCTCTCAGAAGGGCCAACAGCTTCCTCCTCTGTGCTCCTTCCCCCTGTGTGTGTCGCCCTTGGACAGCTGGTGCATGGACTGCATTTGTGCTCTCAATTTTGTGCTGGTGCTCTGTGCCACTTGACACCTGGTGCAGTGTGGTGCAGTGCAGTGGCTACACCAGCTCCTGACCATATGGCTCAAGTCCTGTACACCGCTGCGACGGCCCAGTGCCCTTCCCCGCCATCTGTGTCAGCTCTGTGGGAAAGGAAGCTGGTGAGCTGCGACTCTGCACCTCCTCTACCTCCAATGAACTTTCCATCAGGCCACAAGGATGGCCCGGGAGGCTCCTCTGAGGTACATCTCGTACCATCTGTGCCAGTGTGGCCACTTGGGCCAGGATGCCAGCCCAGGGAGACAATGCCCCTCCTAAATCAGAAAGACATTCCTGTGTACATGGCTCCCTTTTGTCAGTTTCCATGGTAGAAGATACTGAGAAATATGCTCTTAGCAGTGGGGGTGGGGATCAAGGCAGCCAGTTCCCCTTTGTCCGGGGATGCTTATCCAATTGGTGGCTGCCCTTGTTTTATGGTTCTGTTTCACTTTTTACTACTAAATTGAGGGCAAACATGCCAAAGAAAAGATATGCAAAGGTATCTCTTTTCTTGTTTAAAAAAATTCTAGCTTGGTGTGATGGTAAATGCTTATAATCCCAGCTACTTGGAAGGCTGAGGCAGGAGGATGGCACTCTGAAGGCCAGCTTGAACAACTTAACGAGACTTGACTTAAAGTAAATAACGGGCTGGGGATGTAGCTTAGTGGCAGAGTGCTTGCCTAACGTGCATGAACTCAAAGCCCTAAGTACCATCCTCAGCACCACCAAAAAAAGTTCTAGTAAGAGATGTTGAGGAATTTATGACTGGAACCTAAAATTAGATTTGAGCATGATCTGTGGATTATGTTCCTCACTCATGAGCAGAAACTTTCAATACTCAAACCTTCCTATTCTTGCCCAGGAAGATCCTTATCTTTAACAGAATGCAAGAGAAGACTTTTCTTTCAGACTGAGGAAGCTGTCATCTTGGAAACAGTATGTTCTAATAAAAAGAGTCAGGACAAGGGTCAGCTGGACCTGATTTCAAATGCCAGCTCTTCCACCTCAAACTGTGATGTGAGCAAAAAGTACTCTGAAGCTTGGTTTTCTTACCTGTCAGAGGATCGTGCTAACTGTCAGAGTTGTAGAAGAAATTAGAGTAGAAAGCCTTCACAAATGACCTGCGCTGAACCCTGCTGGTAGCAGGTACTTAGTAGGGACTAGGTCCCTTCAGAGAGGCAGTGGCTGTAGGATCACTTTCTAGCCAGATCCCTTTGCCAAGTTGCTTGACCTGTCGCTGCCTCGTGTCCTTACCTGTAATTTGGGAATGATGCTGACCATGATAACAGTGCTTCCCTCAAGGATGTCAGAATAAGTTAGTGTAGCTCAGGCCCAGAGAACACACAATTTAGTGCATAACCATAGTGTCAGCTACACTGTACTATGTTTATTTTCTCTGCCCCTTTAATTGTTCTGGAAAGTACATATGAAAGGCACTTCAAGTAGATATGTTTGAGGGGGAAGGAGATTTTTCTTGTCAGTAACATTCACTGTCTCGTATATGCTTCTCCGTACAAAAATGCATTGAGTGCAGCAGATGTCTGTCTAGCCTTGGGCTGTGGTCACAGGGCCAGGACAGGGAGGGTGGGGACCACAGGATGACTCTTGATAGAATCGTGGATTAGCACCAGCAGAGCAGGATTCGGTAGCATTTTCCTTGCTTCACAGATGAGCAGATGAAACGATGCTGCTGACAAATAACTTCTCCCAAACTTCAGAGAAGGAATAAGAGCAGCCTGCAGTGGGGTCCCGAACACAGGTGTGAGCTTTGGGGTCTGCTGAACTGTCAGCTCCATAGAGGCAGAGACAGAGACAGAGAGACACAAACAGATTCATCCATGTGTCCCGTGGCACCTAGTCATCCTGATGTGAAGTCACATACTGCAGATCCTGAGGATTAACTTTTCATGTTGATCTGGTTGAGCTGGTGCATCCCTACACAGAACACCATAAAATTGTTGATTGATTGATAATCCCCCAGACACACACACACACACACACACTCGCACATGCACACGCACACGCAACATTTTCTTTGTAGTTAGAAAACACAGCAAATAAGGGTCATATCTCTCTACTAGATTTAAAAACAATTTTGGTGCCAGAGATTGAACCCAGGACCTTGTGCATGCTAAGCGTGTGCTTTACTACTGAGCTATACCGCAGCCCTCTTCAGTTCAGTTCGAACAGCAGACAGGGAGAAAGAAAACAACGAACAGTAAGCCCTAATGCCTGTCTTCAGTCTCAAGCCTGTGTTTCTTCTTTATCTTTCTGTAGCTCCGGAAGTTCTTGCTCAGAAGCCGTACAGCAAAGCTGTTGACTGCTGGTCCATCGGGGTGATTGCCTATATCTTGTAAGTGTTGCTTGCCCCTTAGCTTCTCTGAACCCACCTTTTTTATTGTGGCAAAATATACAACAGACAAAACTTACTGTTTCAGACGTTTTAGGGGTGCAGTTCAGTGGCATTAAGTATATCCATGACACTGCATCACTGTCACCACTATCCATTTCTGAGAGCTTTTCATCATCTCAAACTGAAACTTTGTACCTATAAAACAGTAATTCCCTCCTCTCTCCACTCCTGCTCACCTCCATCTACTTTCTGCCTCTTGATTCTGACTACCCTAGGCCCCTCACATAAGTTGTCCTTTTGTGACTCTGATTTCATTTAGCTTAATACCCTCAAAAGATCGTTTGCATCATAATCCCCTTCCTTTATAAGGCTAATACTGTACTTCAGCGCTTGTATCTGCCACACTTGGTTTATCCATTTATTCATCAGTGGGCATTTGAGTTGTTTCCACTTTGTGGCAATTAAGTTCACAATTATTGTGAATAAAGCTATTGTGAACATAAATGTACAAGTATCTGTTGGGATCTCTGCTTTCAATTGTTTGGGTTATATAAATTTAAGGGTAGAATTTCTGGATCATATGATAATTCTGTGTTTAACTTTTGAGGAACCACTAGCAGTTTCTCTAGCAACAGCTCAAATTCACGTTCCTAGTAGTAATGCACAGGGGTCCAGTTTGTCTGCGTACATGCCAACACTTATATTTTCCAATTTTTGTTAATACCCACCCTAGTGGGTAGGAATTGATACCTTTTTTTGGTTTTGGTTTGCATTTCATTGAGAATCTATTTATGTCTCATCTCAGCTTTGCAGGGAAGATAAACCACTATGAAAATATTAGGATATCTCTAAAATAAATCATAATGAGGGAAAATATAATGACAATCAAAATTTAGATGTTTCTTTTTTGGATTCCTTATTTGGTCTCAGATACCTTATTTAGCATCATACCCTCAAAGGATCATTTGCATCACAATCCCTGTACTTCAGCGCATGTATCTGCCACACTTAGTTAATCCATTTATTCATCAGTGGACATTTGAATTGTTTCCACTTTGTGGCAGTTAAGTTCACAATTGCTAAATCTTCATAACGAAGGAAATGGAGTCCTTGGCCATAGATTTGTTGCAACTGTTTCCCAATCATTAATTGTGTTTCTTATTGTTATGTTTTGCTTTGCCCGAAGCTATTTTTTAATTGCAATTTCTTTTTGTAGTTATGAGGGGGTGTTGTACCAAGTAGCTGGCGCGATCGTCAGGAGCCATGAATTCCCCACCTCCTCATCCCCAAGGAAGGGAATGTCTTCTGGCAAACAGAACCCATTGCTGTAGGGGGGCTGTAAGAAAGTTCCCACAATATGTGGCATCCCGTTCTCCTCCAAGGAGGCTGGCAGCAATCCCCCACATCGCTTTTACTTCATTATCTGGCAAGCAAATGGTCTTTCTACAGCGACATTCAACTGGGCAGCTTTTGTAGTTTAATGTGGGTTTAGGTGACAGCTCCTGTAGATTCTTGCCATTACTACAGGGGAATTTTATCAATTATCGTACACTTGGCCTGGAAGACTCCCGTTTAGGGAAATAGGTGCCAGGCAGAGTCCTCTGAGGTCTGAAGCTGACATTGTAGTTGTGTAGAACATTTGCTTTCAAAGCACGTCAACCCCTCCTGCAGCAGTTTCATCCTTTTGTGGAGGAAATGGGTTACAGACCCTTTTGAGAATCTAACGAAAGTTGCCAGCCCTGTATCCTAGTGAAATCCCTCACATGAACACACACACACACACACACACACACACACACGCACAATTTGGCATACCATTTTAGGAGCATTCCTTATAAGCAGATACTGGACATAGGCCCTGTGTTATTTACCCTGGATCCCTAAATTCTCGATGAGATTCTGATCAGAGGTCTTGCCTCTGGCAGCTCGATTTAAGGATTTTCTGCAAGGACCAAGGCTGGTATTAATCATTTAGAGAAATCTTCCCTTGGACTGGGGAAAAATCACTGCTGTTCTGGCCTTCTGGTTGGTTATTCTTTTGTATCTGTTTGAGCCTAGAACAACCTCAACTCTAGTCTGCGCTAATGTGTGTAGAATCACTTTGGTTTGTGTAATACAATTATTTCCTGAAGTCTTAGCTTTGAGGAAGGGCAGTGGTACAGCCAGAGGAGGTGCATAGTAACGGATCATTCCTTCAATTCCTGGGGTAAGCAACTTAAAACTAAGTAACACTGTCGTATCCTCAGGTTGCTCTAACAAGGTACTGTGCAGTGGGTGATTTGAACAACAGGCATTTCCAGCTCACGTGCTGGAGGCTGAGAAGTTCAAGATGCCAGTGTGTTTAGTTCCTGGTCAGGGCCTCCTTCCTGGCTTGCTGACGGCCACCTTCTTGCTGTGTTCTGCCGTGGCAAAGTGCACAAAGCCAAGCTCTGTAGCATCTTTTCTAAGCTAGTCACTTGCACAGAAAATGGAACTGTCATGATGGGCACTAAATCATTGCCCCCTTTTATCTTCAGCACCTATAACCATGCCTGAAACAGAGAAAGGTCTCTGGAAAAGCTGGTTGTTGGCACTGGTGGTGATAGAGTTGAGGCCGGCGGTCTGTGTGCACGTCTAACTGCAGGAGTTAATGGAATGAAGTTAGGAGTGAGGACAGGGTTATTCAGAAGGGGGAGGTACCACAAAAGATCTGACTTGACATTTTGATAAGGCTAACACAAGCAAAGAGGAGAGACAGACCATCCACCCTGCAGAGGGATGCAGGCCCAGGGCAGAGGTGCCACGGTACCTGGAAGGTTGATGAAGACTACTGTGGCCTGAGCTG
Organism: Cuniculus paca; assembly: GCA_004365215.1. NCBI lineage: Eukaryota > Metazoa > Chordata > Mammalia > Rodentia > Cuniculidae > Cuniculus > Cuniculus paca. Next base: position 9,287 of record RJWT010007416.1, on the reverse strand, counting down.
GTGTAGATGGCACGAACCAGTGTTAAAAAAAGGAAGAACTCACAGGTCTCGGGCTCAGGCGCTCGCTGCTTCCCATGACCCTCTATGCCTGGTCGCCTATCCCCATCCATTGTCTGTAGATTATGAGCAAGGCAGCTCAGCAGGCCAAGACCGATAGGCAGCCTGCCAGGGCAGACAGCTACCCAGCGGTTGGCAGCGGGCTCCTCCTTCTTCCCCTCTGCTGGATGGAAAAGAGGTTATGGGTTTTTGGAGAGCAGCGCTATTACTTTCATTTGATAAGCCTGTCACACTGAGATACCAGTGAAAGTGTCCCGGGCAGGCCACAGCACTAAATCTTCTCCTCTGCACAGCACATGGAAACATTTCTAATTCTGCCAGTGCAGATACTTGTGAAATTGACTCTTATCTTCTACTCTCATGTTTTCTGTTTTCCATCATTGGAAGGAGAAATCATTTTTCCTATCAAGGGTATGAATTTTTTTAATGGGCCCTCATCCTGCCAGGGATCTTCCTTTGGGGATTAGGATTTGCAAAATACACCTTTGCCCTTGTCGTTTAAGCTACCGGAAAAGAGAAAGGACAGAGCATTGAAACTGAATGCGTGGGCTTGCCTCAGCCAAGACAGCACAGGTTCTAAGGGGTGGATTTCTCCACTCAAGGTGCAGATCAAAGTCTTAGGGACCAAACTGTTTTTGTGATAACAAGTTTCCCCTGCCTTCTCACAACTTCAAGGAGATCAAGTAGTGACCATTGCCCTAAATTAACCTTACAGATGCAAAAACTGCAGAGAAACACAGTAACTTTCTGGTAATAATGAAACTGAGAAAGATCCTAAGGAAATTCCCTCTCCCTCACTGACACCGGCAGGTCAGAGGCTGGACATGCTTTGGCGGACATGGCCATGACCTCTGACCTCTGCCTGGAAGAAACTCTAGGCAAAATACATATGATAACGGTAATACCCTTAGTTTTTCACAGGCCTCCTGCATTGCTCGCTTTCCAAGTGACATAATGTTGATTTGCCTGGGTTCACAGCTTCATTAGCTTTTGGACCAAGGACTGCCTAATCTGCATACTGAGTCTGTTTTTTGAGACAAAACATGATCTGAGCCCATCCCCATCCCTTTGAACGCTTGACAGCTGGCTCTTTATGGAACACATATGTTCTAGGGAGAGACCACAATACCCAGCATCTGTGGGCAACCTCAGTGCAGTCACTGAGCCCCAGCCCCAAACCTAGAGTATTGCAGCGTGGTGCTTCCTGCCACCCTCCAGGGAGCATCCCAGGAGCAGGAGCATTTGCCACTGCCAGCAGCCAGCAATCATCCTGTGCCCCTTGAGGTCTGCAGCGAGGTCTGCAGGATGGAGCAGGCCAGCCTGGGCCACAGGCTGGCCTTTAGCTTTGGAAATTTAGAAACTAAATTGAATGTGTTTATTCAGCTTGCTCAGACGATCCCAATGAAAGTGTTCGCACTAACCAGACCCAAAGGAGACTTTTAAAAACTAGAGTGTCCATTTCCCAAATCACAGTGAGATTGGTGCGCATGAGATGATTGGGTATGTGTTCCAATGAATGGCCAATTTTTCCCCTGAAGGGATGCTCCTAGAGGAACCGACTCAAACCAGAAGTTCTCTTTGTGGCCAGGACACTGGAGTTGGGCGGCCTCAGATGTGCTCATAAAGCTTGTCTTAGTCTCCAGGTTGCCCTTTGCAACTAAAGGAAGTTTCTGTCCAACAGCATAGCTCTTCCTCTTTCTTGCTCCGAGTGACCGTGACTGGTCATTTCTTCCCCCACACTTCCTCTCTGCAGCTTCAAAGCCTGACCACCAGCCACCGGACATCCCTTCTGTCATTATCGCATCTGTCTTTCTAGTTCAGCATGCATGGACTGTTTGCTGCAATTCCCAGGTTGACAATTTGGGTTTATTGGTTATTGGTTGCCTTTGAGTTTGGCGCTTCCCAGGGCTTTTCAGAAAGGTCCACTGCGCCTCTGTGTCTTCTGTCATAGTGGGTTTTGTGGACACTAAATGCCATCTGCAGTTTCGAATCCCTGTAGTTTTAGCCTCAAACACAAGTCCTGGTTGGCTATATTCCAGCTTTATTGTGGGGCCTGTGGCCCTCCTGACTTCAGGGAAGTGACTTGATTAATTGTGTGTGCCATACCCTCCAAATATTCTGGTTTCAATGAATGGACCCTGGTTACGTGCAGCAGCGAGGGGCACATTTGACAACAATGCCATCGAGGGACAGAAATTTTGCATTTTACAAGGTGGTGGGAGCAACTCCCTGCCAGTGACTTCAGACAGGGTGGTGTCCACCAATACCTGTGGCACTCACTGCCTTGTAGAGGGCCTGGAGGGGAGAGGGCACCACCAAGGGAAAAGCAGGAAAGAGTAGATCACATATATCACTTTTGCACCCTAAACCGTGCGGCTTCAGGCCAGATGGGAAAACATTTTATTTCCTCTGCTCTGTGACTTTTCTCCTCAGCATCATCTCCTGGAAAGTGTCATTTAAGTAGCAGCTAAATGCTTCAGGATATTTAGCCTGGGGAACCAAGGGCAGGGGATTGACAGGCATTCACTTAACTACCATTCATTGAGCCTAATATGTGTCAGACAATATGATGGGGATGCAGAGATGGATTCATTTACCGTCCTAGCCTCAGAGGTGTTTACTGACTGCTGGAGGCGACAGGCAGCAAACACTAAATCACAATCCAGTCTTGTCTGCTGTCATGAGGCTGGAGTTCCTGGGGCAGAGCTGTGAACTGCCTGAGGCCTGAGGAAGTCTGTGAAGGACAGGTGACAGCCACCCAGGTCTGGAAGGACAGATAGGAATCTGCCAGGAGAGAGTCAGACCAGGCCAAGGAGAAAGCTCTGTCCTTAAATAGTCCCTGCAAAACCATCACATTGGTTGATGGTTTATCCCTCAAAACTCAATTATCTATAAGGATAATGTATGTGAGAAGGATCCTGTATATGAGAAAGCGTGGACCATTCACTTTGGAACTATTTTAAAATATAGTTTGAAGGAGTTGATCCAGTTTCAAACCATTGATATCAATAATTTGAGGATGGGAAAAATACAATTTTGGAATTATCAGGCTTTTTCATTCCTTTAGCATCATGCTGAGAGCACAGAAGCATGAACAGATCTTTATTGTGCTTTTAAATATTTACTGTGAGACCAGGCAGGGTGGCTCAGGCCTGTAATCCCAGCACATGGAAGACTGAGTTAGGAAAATCACAAGTCCAAGTCCCACCTGGATAACATACTAAGACCCTGTCTCAAAATTTAAAAAAAAATGAAAAGGACTAGGGTGTGGCTCAGTAGTAGGGGGCCCCTGGGTTCCATCCCCACTCCTGAAAAAAAAATGACTGTCAGGAATAGATGGAGGAAAGAACAAAACCAAACCAAGGGCTGGTGCCAAGCAGGGCTGTGACCCAGCAGAGTGGGGCAGAGGTGGGGAGAGGAGAGGCCCCGCCTAACTCACCCAGCACTGTAGGAAAACCCTGGGGAGGACCGGAGGAAACCTACGCACAACTCGCAATGACACAGTGCCCTGGGCACCTTCCAGGCTTCTCATCTCCCAGCACATTTTAGATCGTGTTCAGTGATCAGTCTCCAGAGTGCATGGTGAGCGTGTGCGCCCCTTTGCCTGGGGCCAAGGGGACATGCACGGGAAGCCACCCTAAGGCATGCTGGGCCCAGGAATCTCCCAAGTGGATGGGTGGCCTGCGCTGATGCCTGCTTGCCTACCCATCAGAACTAGAAGGAAGGAAGAGATGCTGGGAGAGAGGAAGAAAGGTGAAAAAGAGAGAAGGAAACCAGGGAGAGTGGAAGCACCCAACCACAGAGAAGGCAAAGTCTAAAGACAGAAATTAATTTGTAAAGCAACCAGTTGCAGCGTGATTGGTGAGTGCTTGGTGTGAATCACCTCCAGATTGTTTGTCTGTGCCCCCTGGTGCTTTGGTCTGAAACTCATTTTGCTGCTGGAAGTGGTACTGCATGTTTTCTGACTCTTGATTACTGGCAGTGGGTAGCTCTCCTGGCTTGTCCTTTTGATCACATTATGCCCTGTTTTGCATTCAGCCAAGGCTGAGGTGTGTTTGGCCCTGAAGCAGGAGGCTCAGGGCCTCTCTACTGCTGCCCTGGGCGTCCCCCCCAGTGGTGTCCATTTGACCGACTCCAGATGGATTAGGCTGCTCTTCTCGTGCTCGAGGTAGCGAGTGGTTCCCCCTCCATGCCTTCACTGCTTCCCAAGGCATCCCCCGTTTGTTGTAGCTGTGTACCAACTTGAAGGAATGTGTTTCCTCTTTTTTTTCCTTGTAGTAGTCCCTCTCCTTTCTCCCCCAAATGTTTCCCTAATCTGCTTACGCATTCTCAGCTTTCAGGGCATTACCCAAACGCCAGGGAAAGATGGGGCCATTTATCCCTGGGGATTCCATCAGTAGCGCATTGCTGGAGTTGCCCTGTCTGAGTGGTTTTGATATGCAGGCCACTCCTGCATCCTCTGGCCTACTCACTCCTAAGTTTGCAAGCAGAAACCTCTGGGAATGCACATAATCAAATAGTGACTGAAGTCATTGGCTTCTATACACAAAATGATGCTGACCGCATTGATCTAGTCTATAAAGTCAAGTAATCTACTGAAACCTGTTTTGCTCACTAAGTAGGCCCTGTGAATAACAACAAAAGATTTATCAGCTTTAAAAGCTTTGCTTATCGCTGCTTCTTGACCTTTTGGCTAAGATCAAGTGTAAAAGCTTTGCTTTATTTTTATTATTTTTAAGACTTTCATAGTGTCCAGAATAAGATGAATAAACTTAGGTTCCTTAATACAGGCCCCAGATATTCACTCAATAAACACTTGTTGAGTTCCTGCCGCTTGTTGAGTTCCTGAGCACTGAAACAGAAGGGCCAATGGTGGCTACTCAGTGGCCCCAGCAAATCAGACCCACTGGAGTGTCCCCAGGAACGCTGCCCAGATGTGGCCAATGGTGCTAGTGCTTTTCAAAACCCACTGGGCCTGGGGTAACTAATGTCATGGGAAATCTATGGGGTTTGGGTTGCGGCATTCAGCCACTTTTGGCGCCTTGAACTAATTGCAGGGAAGTACTGTATTCTTCCTTTACAAACAGGCCTCTGAGTATGTGTTCTCGGGAAGGCCCAAGCTATTCTTGCAGCCAAGGCTCCTTGGCTAAATCCACGGAAATACTGGCATACAAGATCAAAGTTTAAAGCAGGTCTAGCACATCGTATCCGCTTACTTGTAACACAAAGCACAAAACAGTAAGCATTTCTCGCCCGCCCTCTAATAGCAGTGCTAACTTTAGATCAGGATGTATGGTTGTTGGTGAGTAGTTCTGAGACCTTACATGACACTTAAAACTATGTTGCTCCGGGACGGTGGGTGATTTAGCTCAGTGGTGCAGCACCTGCCTGGCAAGCATGAAGTCCTGAGTTCAATTCCTAGTATCCGTGCCCCCCCACCCCCAAAAAACTACATTGCTTCATTTTCGGCATTAGAATATAAGATGTAGGACCGAGTCCCTGTAGCAGCACGCCTCAGCCACTCTGAAAGCAAGATTGGTCTTTTCCTAGGAAAATCGCTCATCTTTCTTCAGAGCCTTTTCAGCCCAGTGAGACTGAAACAGAGAAATCTAGGTTGCCATTCAGTTGTCAGTGTGGACTGTCGCATTCAAATGTTTTTAGGTAAAGTATTTTAAATAAGTTCCAACACTTCAGAAGCACATTTTTCAGGTGACTTAGAAAACTTGCTGTAATATATTTGACTTACTTCCTGGCCTCCCCGGTCAATCAGGCATGCCTAGTCTTCTGCCCTGTTCCACAAGGTCTTATCAGAAAGAGCCTTTCCTCCCTCTGTCCCCAGGCAGCTAACAGGGAAGCACAGCGCTGAACACAAGCAAATCAACTTGATCATATTGGAATTTGGTTCAATGGTGACGCGGGTCGTTTTTCTTCAGTCCCTGTGCCCCACAGACAGGACTGTAATGATGGTAGGCGTTTGCCTCCAGTCTGTCTTTCAGGAAGGAAGGCTGGTTAGAACATTAGGCATTGATTTCATGACTGCAGACACACTGGGCTATTTGTTAATTCTGTGGCAGGTCATGTGGCCTTGTCGCCAGCTCTGATTCCAAATGTAAAATACACAAAAATCGCTGTGCTGACTTCCAGGCAGGTTTAGAAAGAGAACGCGTACGGTGTGTCCCCAGCTTTGCAGTGATGTATCAGGCTGGTTATCTATAAAGGTTAATCTGACTTGGCTCAGGAGTTGCACAAAGACTTCCAAGCTCTATCCTGCCCTTTAGGAAGGAGCAAGTTGTCTAACCTCTCATGTACTGATTTCCTCCTCTAGAAGTGGAAGATTTCTTTTTTTAAAAAAAAAAAATACCAGCCGGGCGTGGTGGCTCACACCTGTAATCCCAGCACTCGGGAGGCTGAGACAGGCGGATCATTGTGAGTTCGAGACCAGCCTGGGCTACAAAGTGAGCTCAAGGCCAGCCTGAACAGCATAGTGAGACCCTGTCTCAAAAATAGGGCTGGGGATTTAGCTCAGCAGTCTAAGTGCCTGCCCAGCAAGCGCAAGGTTGTGAGTTCAGTCCCTGGTGCCGCAAAAAAAAAAAAAAAAAAAAAAAAAAAATACCTCCTGAGTATGCCTTAAAATGAGACACTACATTTAAGTCATAATTGTCAGCTCCTGGCACACAGAAATGCTTGCTAGGTGGTGGCCCTTGTTACTAACTTCTCTGAGACACACTCACTGTAACCGGTCTCTTCACTGTAGAAAGGTAAATGTCCCACTTGTCCTGTACATGAGACTGGAGCACAGAACTCAGCAGGGCAAGAGTCGGGCCTGTCTTGTGTGTGGCTGTGTGACAGCATCTCACTTGATATCAGTGCTCTGTAAGTAGCTTAGGACCAGACTGAAATGGCCTTTGTTCTAGAGAAGAGCATAACCAGATGCCAGCTCTGCCACTGTGGCTGTGCTACCATCTACTCATCTCTTCTCCAGAGTCCAAGATGAGGAGTTGGGCCAAGTGATGACCTCTTTATCCATGACTTTGAAAATCCCCTTCCTATGCGAAGTCCTTCTTCAGGCATACTTGCAGCTTTCGTGTGTGGTTTCAGTGTAGGCACAGAGGTTGTTGCTACCTCTGTGGTGTCATCAGACAGACAGTTGCCGAGGGGAGGAAGGTGTCAGGCGCTGGGGAGCGGGAGCTGGGGAACCTCTGCTGAAGGTCTGCTTCGTTCATTCTGGTGCACCTTGAAGAGCATCATTTTTAGGAGGCTTTCCTGAAAACGTAGCAGAAAAAATTATTACACTTGGGAAAGTTATTGAAAGTTGCTTTTCCAGAGTAGACATCCATTTTAGACTTCATTTCTGTCTTTTTCCTTTCTTCATGGAGCTGGGTGTCAAGCCCAGGGCCTCCTCACACTTGCTAGGCAAGCTCTGTCCCACAGCCACATCCGAAACACACCCTGCTTCCTCATCAGCTTACGTGCATGCTGTTGCATACAAACATAAACAGTAAGTGTTTCATGCAAAGCATCTCCTGTCATTGAGCAATCAGTTACCCATATCCATTAAGTCATCTTGAGCGCTAATGGAGAATGCAGAAGAAATACAGTAAGTTCCTGACTTATGAACAAGTTCTATTCCAAGAGAATGTTCAGAAATCAGATTGGTTTGTAAGTCTGACAGAGTGAGTCTTACACACCTTTGACACAAATATACAAAGTCTGTTGCTTTGCGCTTCCTAGCAGTGCCCTCCACAGCATCACCGGTTTTCCTCCTGCTCCCGGACATCCTGGGCTCTGACTGTACTGCCGTACACTATCACACTGTGCAGCGCGCACGCAGCAGCTCAACTGTGACCATGTCCAGCAGACACGCAAGCTGTTTCTATGATTTGTTCGCATCTACGAGTGTTCGTAATGTGAGGTCTGTTCGTATCCGTGAAAGTTCACAACTCAAATGTTTGTAAGTTGGGGGCCTACTGTGCTACATTTGGCACCTTTGTGAACTCATGAAGTAGGAAGATAAACATTGCAACCCAATAATAAGACATAATTGCTAAGTATGATGGTACACCCCTATAATCTCAGGTACTCAAGAGGCTGAGACAGGAAGGTCTCTAATTTGAGGCCAACCTGGGCAACTTAGCAAGACCCTATCTCAAAAATAATTTTTTGAAAAGGAAGCTTGAGAATGTAGCTCAGTGGTAGAGCGCTTGCATAGCACGTGTCAGGCCCAGCAGCGGTGTCCAGGAGGCTGGCTGAGCATGGAAAAGAGGTGAGGGTCCCCTCCCCTGACCCTGACGAGGTCAGCAAACAAGGGCCACACACAGGCTGGGGAGAGTAGCGTTCGAGCATGGAGAACAGGATACAGAAAGGACAACTCCAGGCCAAGGCTGAAATGGTGTAGTTCCATGTGCCGCCTCCACATGAACCTTTCCTGCCTGCATTTTACATTCCTTATCTCCTTTGAGTTCAGTGCTGAGCTTCTGTCCCGCTGTGCCCCAACTACAACAGAAACAGGATGAGAAGGGCACTGGGACCACCCCCTCCATGCCTGGGTGTAGCCAGTGCTGTCGGCCTTTGGTGACAACTGGGGGACTTGCTGGACTGGCAGTCTTTTGTCCTCTGTCTCCTTGGGCCCCGTGCTTGGGGAGGGCTGGAGCAGTCCATTAGCCAAGGCCTCCAGGCAGCGGCAGCTCTGGGCTGTGCTCCCTGCTGGGGCAGGAGGAAGGGAAGGGCGGCAGCTAACCTGGATGGCAAAAGTGAGACCTTGCCCCTGAAGAGAATCGTTCATGTTCACACCAAGGACTTACTGCCACGTGAAATGAACACAGCCGGTTTTCTGGTGCAGCCTTCCAGCCTGTGCTGATTACTCAGGCCACGTGACTTGCTGACCCTGTCCGCATGCCCATGCGCATGCACACCTGTCTGTGCTGGGAGAACTTCTGCAAAGCGTTCGCAGGAATCAGTCGCAGGGGTGGGGGTGAGGACCTGGGAACGAACTTTTCCTTTACATTCTCCTGTAATATTTCAGAATTTTTAAAACTACAAGCTTGAGTTATGTTTATAAAAACAAAACAAACTTTCGAATACACTGCAGTGGGGAGGATGCAAGTGTCTTAAGCCATTGCAAGATTCCCAGGGACCCTGCTGGGCAGCAGCCTGAGCCACTGATGGACTGGCAAGTCACACCTCCTCCCAGAAGCCTTTCCTGGTTACCAAGTGAGATTCCTCCCTCTCCC
>RJWT010007415.1:0-27821 GCA_004365215.1 Cuniculus paca | reverse complement strand
GCGTAACATTTGGAATAATTGGACTGCATTTTAAAATTCATCTAAATAAACTGTGCAATCATAAGCAAGTCAGTTAGTACTTTATCATGGAAACTACATTAAATATCACTGATACTATGGATTTAAAGATACTATTTTTTCACTTTTATTTATTTTCCTCATTTATGTCATAAAGTTTTAACTAGTAACTTCCAATTATAGGTGCCATGTTAGCTACTAGGAATTTTGACAAGATAGGAGAGTATTCCACCATCAAAAAGTTTATCATTATATAAATGTGACATAGTGTACAGAGTAAGGACTGTAAAATAAAAAAGATTCAAACTCAATTTTGTCATTTCATTTCCCTAATGAGGTCTTTGGACAAGTTACTGAAATATTTTAAGACCATTTTGCATAATTTATAAAATGAAATAATAATTTTTATTGCATAGTGTTGACCTTAGAATTAAATAAAATAATGTATGAGTTCACTAAAAGTAAATATTTAACAAAGGGTTGCTATTTACAAAAGAAATTTCTAAAATGAAAGAGAAAGTAATAAGCAACAAAAGAAAGTTCTAGTTGATGGTTTTTGGAACTACAGGGCACTATTTTAAATTAGTCTTTGTTCTTATCTTTTACTTATAGTTTTGCATATTGGAAATTTTTAAATGTATACGTAGACGAATTTCACAATAACCTTCCATGTAACCATTGCAAACCTTCAAAACTTATCAATACATTTTTCTCCTAATTTCTTTTGTTTTTCTCAATTTCTTCTGTTATTATTTTCTTCTCTAAAGTCTATCACGCTTTAATTCCTCCTTTTAAAAAAAAAACTAAGGAAGTCAGAACAGCAGTGGTTTTACACACACATACACTGTAATTACACTGCTTGTTTTAAATCCTATGCATATAAATTACTAGCTGTGTAACTGGACACATCTAATATAATCTCTCTCTTGTCTTAAACTTCTTCATCTGTAAAATGACAATAATAAAGATTTTGTGAGGATTAAGTGAGCTAATTAAGGCAAAAATCTCAGTACACTACAAGCATGCAGTAAATATTCAATAAATGTTAACTATTAAGATTCTAATTTCCAAGTAATTTGAATGTTTTATGCTGATGCTATTAATTTGTATCTTTATAGCATTGATCATGAAGAATGTGGACTGTAACAATGCTTTTCCTGATTCTTAATTTATTGATTGGATTCCTGCTTCAAGAAAAAAATAGATGATCACTGTTTTTCAAATATTTGATGTGTCCTCAGAAGAGGGTGTGTTTTCAGTTTTTAGGTAGAAATTCCAATATACAACTATAAATAAAAGTAATTAATTTTTATTTCACCATTTTCATAGCTATTTATGGCCCATTTGATCTTTAAAAATTTGAAAGGCCTTTCAGAGCCATACCATACTTCATATATCTCTCAACACCAATATTCTTTTTTTCACATAATCAACTAAATTACCTCAAGAGGGAAGCTGGTCACACTCTTGTGATTCCCATTCTTGTCTCTGTCTGACACCACATAGATGACTCACATTTGCCAGAGCCATTCCATCTGGCTGTATAGTCTCTTCCCACTCTCCTTCCCAGGCTAAAACCTACTCCTTAAATCTTAAAATTCCTTACCTCTCTCGTAGATTAAATCACTTTTCTCTGTGTTCCTCACAAAACTTTTTATCTTTACATCCCATTACTTGCTACCTTGTAATCCTCTAGTTGTTTCTTTGATGACTTGCTCTACTCTACAGACTTCCAGCCTGTACGCACATGAGTGATTGGCCACCCCATCCTGTGTTTTGTGAACCCTTTATGCTGAGCACTCCATTCAGAGGTTCCACACAGAAATGGGGAGACCTGGCTTTTACTTAAGTATGAAGGGCACAATTTCTCTGTTCAAATACTGACTCTGCTGCTTACTAGCTATGTGGCTTTGAGCAAAACATTTAACTTTTTAGGCATTGCTATACTTATGCATAAAATATGCACAATTAATAATATGTAGTTTACAGGTATGCTCTGCAGGTGAAATCAGATACATTTATAAAGCCACTAACACTTTGGTGACTGTGTGCCAAGTGTACTGAAAATACAACAGTAAAAAAGACAGATGTGGTCCTTTCTCTTATAAATTTAATTCTTTTTCTAAAGGAAAAGTAAAATGAGAGTGGAAAAGATATGTAAGATAATAGTAGGTGGGATTAAAATAAAATAAATAATGAAGAAGAGGACAGGGGAGGAAGCAAGGGAGGAAGAAGTAGAAATGGGAGGAGTAGGAAAAGGAGAATGACTGATGTGTTAAAAGAAAATGGGATTGCTGGAGCTATAGCTCAGCGGCACAGTCCTGCCTGGCAAGCGCAAAGTCGTGAGCTCAATTCCAAGTGCCAAGAAAAAAAAAATGGAATTATATGTGTGTATGATTTGCACTGAGTGGTCAAGAATTCCAACTCTGCAGATCTGGTATTTAAACTGAGATCTGAATAACAAGGAGAAACCAGCCATGTGAATCACTTAGAGAAAAAACATTCTAGTCAGAGGGTCCCATGAGCTCGTAACTTAGAAATAAATTGTGACTGAGTAGAAACAGCACAAAAGTCAATGTGGCTAAAGTAAAATAAGCAAGAGGAAAATGATAGGCAGTTTTATATCACAGTACAAAAGAAGAGAGAAAGAGGGACAGGAGATTCAAGATACTTAAAATCCTGCCTAGCACATAGTATATACTCAAAAAATAGATGTTAGCTAGTTTAGCTGTCAGTATGGTCATACTGTAATTGTATTTATTGTGTTTTTTAAAAAAATAAGTAACCCTTGAAAACGTAAGTCAATTTTGAATAGAACTGAGTAGGGTTAAACACAAAGAAGACACAAAAAGTAGGTTTCAGGTAGCCTGGTGAACTCACCAATGTCCATTCATCTCTTGCCTACTACAAACATATAAGACATGATCAAAATATGTGATGAATGGCTAAATTTAAGTCACATTCCCGCTGATGGCCCTCAAAAGACTGCCGCCACGTTGAGCACACTTATCCCGTCACTCTTGCCACTTCATGAAACAGTACTGGAAGTGTTCTTTTGTGAATGTCTTTAGGAGGCATGACCAAAATTTTGTGAATGCTGCTGCAAAGTGCTATCTAATGGAAAGGCAGTGTTCTAAAAACACTTGGTGCATTCTTCTTATTCACCAGATCCGACACTGTGGAACTTCTCATTCTTTCTAATGTCAAAATGACCATGAAGGGTAAACATTTTAAACTGACTCAGGACATTCAGGCAGCCACACAGCGACACAACTGAAAACACCTATGAAAGAGGACCTTCAGATTTGCTTCAGAAAGTGACAAGAATGATAGTGTATGTGTGTTCTAAGCTACGGGAAGCATTCTGAAAGGGATTCATGCCATGCGTCTACAGCTGCTACACAATTTTTTTTAATTTAAATATTCATTGTGTTTTACCATTGTGACAAATATAAGTTATATAAGGATTGAAAGCCGAGGCTGAAGATGAAAAGATAAACCTGATTTTGCTTTGAGGGACATATACTTAACTGAAATAAAAGCCAAAAACTCTACTTACTTCAAAGGGACAGCCAAGCTCGGGTATATGTTGAGAGTGGATGCAGAGAATGTTGTCCAGGGAGTTGATTGTAAACATTTGTAATGGAAATTTGTTAGTAAGGCTGGTAAGCTTCTACTTCCTGGTCAGTCTATGTGTCTATGTGTCTTTTCTTCTAGAATGCCTCTTTCCTTTACTTTCAATACTTGTGATTTTAGCAGGATGGTATCTCAGTCAAGTCTGGTTGTTTCAAACACTTGGACTTTTTGGGCCATACTGATGAGTTAGAAGAAAATAATGTGATACAATGTTTAATCACAAGATGATTCTGGATCTTTGGATGAAACTATAAAAGGGAAGGATTATTCTTAATGGGACATGATATAACCCTGAATTTGGCACCTATCAATATTTTGTGGCCCCAAAGGAGTTCCAGCAGAAAAATAAAGGAAATAAAAAAGAAATGAGAATCTAAAACAACCCACACTAAAGACATTTTCGAGCGTCTAGATCCCCACTTCCCTAAATTCCACTAATATTTTCATTACTGAGACAATAAATTATTTCTACACTTATGCCCATTTGAATGAGTTCTGCTCTTTGCAAAGGGACAAGTCTTGTATTAAAAGAAGGTATTCATGGGTTAGAGAAAATGTGAAAATACAACAATCTTCCATTCTGAAGTTTTTCTTTCCTCAGTTTTAGTTACTTAAAGTCAATATTAAGTAAGAAATTCCAAAGATAAACAATTAATAGGTTTTTAGTTGTGCACAATTCTGAGTAGCACAATTCTGAGGTCTCACATTGTCCTGCTCTGTACTGCCAGGAACATGGACTATCTCAGTGTGAAGCATGTTCAGGCTGTATACATTATTCATTCATTAGTCTCTTAATTGCTGCTGTGTTATTAGACTCTTATCAAACTGCTCTGTTATCAAACTGTTGTGGTATTGCACTGCATGTGTTCAAGCAACTCTTATTTTACTTAATAGTGGCCTCACAGCACAGAGTAATACGCTGTCAATTCAGATATTCCAAAGAAAAGCCATTTTCACTTCTATGTAGTGAAAATTGAAAGTTCTCAATTTAAGGAAAGAAAAAAATATTATAGGCTGAAGTTTTTAAGATTTATAGTAAGAACAAATTTTTCATCCATGAAATTGTGAAGAAGGAAAAAGAAATTCATATTTGTTTTGCTGTCTTACCTTAAACTGCAGAAGTTATGCCTGGAATGGGTGATAAGAAATTTTTCGGATTAGAGACTATATTCACATAACTTTGTTGTAATGTATTATTACTCAATTTTGTTATTAATTATTGTTTTTAATCTCTTATTGTGCTCAATTTATAAACTAAATTTATCATAGGGATGCGTGTACAGAAACAAAAATATATATCTAGGATTTGAAGTTATTCGTGGTTTCAGGCATCCACTGGAGGTCTTGGAATATACCCCCTACAAATAAAGGGAGAATACTATACTTAAATAATACTGTTATGGTTTGAATCAAGAATGACTTACAAAACTCTCATACATTCAAAGATGGAACTTTTGGAAGGCAATTGAATCATGGGGGCCCTCAAGCTAAATGTGATATTAATAGACAGGGCCTGGCTAAAAGAAAGCCACTGAGGGTGTGGCCTGGAAGAGTCTCTTCTTCCCTGGCTCGTACCTTCTCTCTCTACCTCCTGTCCATTATAACTTGGTCATCTTTCTTCTTCCAGGCCCTTCTATCATGGTCTTCCTGCTTTGAAGCCAGATGACTATAGACTGGAATGTCTAAAAACAATAAACCCTAAGAAACTGTGGGTGTCAGGTATCATGTTTTAGTGATGACAAAGTAAGACAAATATTAAGTGCTAAACAAATGTATGATGCCTTTATTATTTAGTTGACAGATATCAAGTCATCTTAGTTGGCTTTACTTATGGTTTTTCATTTAGTTGGTTGGTTGTGTTTTTGTTAACTGAGCTCTTCTCTGCATTTTCTTTAAAGCCCTTTTCTTTGATACATCTCCAAAATGCCTCAGTCAGAACTCTGTGAGCTTACAAATTGTGAAACAGATCACATGGAGCAAAAATTTCCCAAAGTTGAACAAGCACGGAAAGCTTTGTTCTGGTTATTGCAATAGGAAAGACAAGCCAGACTGAGTCTGAAATGAACTCACCTAAAATAAAGGAGCAGAGAATTTTTAAGAGCTGGAAGGGAAAGGGAGACTGTGGGCCATCTGTCTTTGCTAACTGGCCTTACCAAAAATAAGAAAACATAAACTTTATCCTATCTTTGTAACTGGTGGCAGTCACAACTTGGAGCAAGGAGCCCACCTAGGTTAGGCTACTAATCTTTCATGAAATTTAGAAAACGGAAAAAAAAAAAAAAAAAAAAAGAAATTTAGAAAATGGGATGCTGATTCCCATTTTCATTTTGAAACGATGGTTCCAGATCTTTGAGAAAGACTGTTCTGAGTAAAAAGATACCTGTAAAAAGATTTACATCTCAAAGGGGTGGAGAAAATGTTATACTTATTCATTTTCTAAATAAAATGACCAGGAAAATGGAGGTCAATGCCTGGAGTCAGGAAGAAGTTTGTCAAAGATTAGTCCATCTTGGTCAACCAATAAGAGATTCCC
The DNA here is from genome assembly GCA_004365215.1 of Cuniculus paca. NCBI lineage: Eukaryota > Metazoa > Chordata > Mammalia > Rodentia > Cuniculidae > Cuniculus > Cuniculus paca. Next base: position 21,634 of record RJWT010007415.1, on the reverse strand, counting down.
TGAACATTTTCCCAGGCACTGTTTCTGTCTGTTCACCTATAATAGCCTCAGAAATTGTTCAGTAAATTTGTTCAGTGGTAACACTATTGAAATTTCCAAACCCAGTTCTCTGGAAACACACTGTGGCTGAAATATTCTTTCAAGATTAGACTGATGACAAGGAAAGCTTGTCACTTGGAGATAGGTTTTTTCAAAAACTTTTACTTGTGCCAGGCATGGTGCCACTTGCCTGTAATCTCAACATTTTGGGAGATAGAAGCAGGAGGATCACAAGTCAAAGCCCAGACTAGATCATTTAGTGACTAAATTAGAGCCTATCTCAAAATACAATAAAATGAAAATGAAGAAGGGCTGCGGATGTAGCTCAAATTTCAGACCCTGGGTTCAAACCCCAGTAAAACACACAGGTACAATAAGATGATGAGATCATACACACACACATACACACACACAGGCACACACACCTCTCTTGTAAAACTGAGAAAATAATTACCATGCACAGTTATTGCAAGGATGAGAACAAATATATATAAAATAACATAGTTATCAATATCTAACAGATAGTAAAAAGAAAGCTATATTTGCTAATTACTATTAATCAATTTCTAAAGATACATTTTGAATTTAAGAATATAAAGGACCCACATAATTACTAAATCGGAAGTTTTGCATTGGGGGCCACAGCAGTGCATTTTGGCCACAACCATGTATATCTAGATCTGATGGCATTTATTATTAATATGCACATATTTTTCCTTATTTTTACAGATTTAGATTTATTGACTACATTTTTACATTGAAGAATTTCATAGACAAACATAAATGACATTATTCTCTTATTGATGGAAATTTAGGTGGTTTCCAAATGTTTGCTAATATAAACAGTACTTCAACATGTCTTCTAAAGACTATCAGTTAGGGTTTGTTAAAAGAATAGAGGAAATATATGCATATATATATATATATATATATCTTATATATTTACAAATTGGGCTTACAGTGGTCTTCTTCAGAGTAAGGAGTAGAAGAATGGAAATGGAACAGGACCATCAGAGTTCTAGAGAGACAGAGGATTCCGTCAAAGATCAAAGGCCTGGAATTCACTGTACAGTCAAGCACTAGTCCTTCTTAGGAAGCTGAAAGGTCTGCGTTGCAAGGCTGAAGAGTCTTCATGGGAAGACCAAAGGCCTTGCAAAGACTGGAGCCCCTCCAAAGAAGCAAAAGTGAGGGCTTTTCTCTTCTTTCCCCTTTTAGTTCATCCAGGTCCCATACCAATGGGTTGGGGCCATCTCCACCCTTTCTTAGTTTGCACCTTATAAGTCAGTCATCCAGAACCACCCAGAACTATCACAGACCCATTAGGAGCTCTACATAGATTCTGGGATAAGAAATTGTTAAATAATAGGGCATTTAACATTTTAACAGATATGACTCTGAACTTATTTTTTAATAAACTTTTGCAGGGGAAAATTAGACTTGAAATTCTAAGTGCTTACTTTCTCTGGACCCTTTCTTCTCCCTTACCTAGGTTATCATCACTATGATCCCCATTAGTGATTCACATCATTGATTTAATAAGTTTTCTCTCTAGATCCACAAGGTAGAATTTGTTTAATCTTTAACACCTATTTCGAGTGATTTCAGTGAGTGTCAGGAGAGGAGCTGGCACCACACAATTGTCAAAGGAGATACTGAATTTAGGGAAAGGGAGACTGCAGACAAAAAGAGAAAAATCCAAATGTGTGGAAAACAACCTTGTCAGCCTCTCAGTTTTTAGGAGAATAACTCGAATGCACAGCAAATGTTTGCTCAATGACTGAATATGGAACAGCTTTGTGTAACAACAGATTATTACAAATGTAATCAGTTCATATTCTTGTGTGGCCTCTAATCAAATTTGCCCTTTATGGCAATGAGCTGATTCCAGGGGCCCACATACTGTTATGTTAATCCTTTCTGAAAGTATATATTGGGTGCAGCACTTCAAAGTATTTTCCTAAGCCTTTTTGGTCACCCTTAACAACCTGACTGATGAAAGTTGGAGGAGGTGCTGTTTTGCTTATTTTTAGTTTGTTAGTTTGTTTGTTTTTCTGCTCCATCCCAAAGCCAAATCAGTTATTTTGCTTTGCCTGTTTTGCACTTTTTATTCAAAGAGAAGAAAAATAGAATATCAAGTTGTCAGCAAACACTCTGTCTTAAATAATTGAATAACAAGTGCTATTATCCCAAAATACCTCACAAAAAAAATGATGTGCAGCAGAGAAAAGGAAAGCAAAAAATTCTCTGAATTTTATAAGAGCAAATTGGGTGACAGCCTGAAATTTCACATTCATGACAATGTGCAAAACAATATATCTACATTCATGCTTTTTATATGCTTATTTAACACAAATGACTGTTGGGAAATTGATCATCATTTCTGAGATACCTCAGCCATCTGCATTAAAATAATAGGCCTAAAGGATGCATGGGAGCATAGCATGAATTTGTCTGTCTTCAAGCCATCATCCTAGGATTTGATCTTTTTCATTATTTTATTCAAGAGAAATATAAATTAACTTATGAAATGAAAGGAAAGAAACAACCCACCCTTGAGTCAATAGCTCTCATATACGTGGGAATTTTGTTTACAGTGAGTTATTGAAATGTTTTGGTTGGCCTTGTTTCAAATAACTTTATGCCACTTCTCCTGGGAAAGCATGCCAGTTTAAAGACGTGCCTATTAGGAAACACTTTCTGATATTCAGCCAAACTCAACAATTTCTCTTCTTCTTTAATTGCTACTTCTCCTACTTGGGCTCCTTTGAGACCCACAATGCAAGCACTGCTCATATTGCTTTTCTTGCCTTGGGTTTCCAGATCTCAGTCTGTATATCTTCATTTGAAGATTTGCTCTACCATCTCTTGAAATAGAGCACTTTTCATGCTATCTGATGTAACCTTTTTAGAATTGCATAATGGTAAGCAAGCAAGTCCTTACCGACATTCCTAAGGTAGACAAGAATCCTCTTTCTCTCTCTGTAAATGAGAAAAACACAACCCATATATGTTAAATGATTTGTTTTGCCACATAAGTTTCCAGAGAGAGAGACCCAGAGTCAAATCTGAAATCCTGGAATAGAAGCAAAAGTTGTTCACAACTTTCAGGCAAGTAGTCTATAAAGTGGCATGGTCTGGAGGTATGACCATAAAAGTGTATGAGAAGAAGGTATTGTATTTGTTATTGACTTTTAAGAATAGTCAGAATATTTTTATGAAGCATGCCATTTAAAAATATTTTTAACTAAGTGGAACTGCTTTGTAAATTCTCAGCAGATAAACCAAAACATGATTGACTCTGTCCTCCAGGATGATAGTTCATACATAGCACTATATTACCTCATAGAGTTTTTCCTACAATCACAGAATGACATTAATAGTTGAGAGTGCTCTTCATAGTCATGATATTCACTGATCTCAGTTTACAGATGTGGTAGCTAAAGAGTAGGGTCTAGTGTTGCTTTAATTATTGATTATCCATATTCATATGATAGCCTTATAGTGGCAAAGTAAACTTTTCTCTCTCCCTCTCAGTTGAGTTTGGTCTTGATTTTGTGTTTGCTTTAGCCAATTATTAGGCAAATGGACATGAAGCCAGGACTTTAAGTGAGCTTATGTGACTGAGGTTGTCATTTTACTTTCCTTCCTTTGGCCCTGGGTAAGAGTCAAGTAGGATATGTGACACATGGGTCAGTTGTAGATTCAAAGTACAGCATGGATTGAGCCAGGTCAGGTCTGTCTGACTGCTATACCCCAACCCACCTGCATACACAAGTTTTTAAGTTAGAAATGAATGTATGTTTCTTAATCCATTGAAAGTTTGCAGTTGTTTATTACACAATAATAGCTAACTAACAGAAAGAGACACTCTCAAGATTGCACAATAAATTCCTATCAGAATCAAGATTGAAAGTCAATTCTCCAAATCTCTGGCCCAGTGTATTTTCTTCTCCTCTGCTCTTAAGTCTTGTTGATCTTAATCTGCCACCTTCTCATCATTTCATAGACTCTGCCTATCTCTCACATCAAACCAATAAAATGGACCTAATCTCTAACTTTTTTTTTCTGCAAGACTTTCTTACAGAAATGTTTTCAGTTTGTGTCTACCTCCCAGAGCTTTGCAGGTTTGACATTTTCACAAAGATAAATGAAAATATTCTAGCTTGATTTCCTATTACACAATTAGGATTTGCACAACCAGAATTTAAATTTACATAAAAATTAAACCAATCTGTATGCACGATGGAGTAGTTTAGAAGTACTACTAATTTAATTGAGCTTTCTTAAATGACTTGTAATCGGTATGATTGCTGCCAATTGCCTGCATCTCAGCAAGGTAATCAGAACCTACTTGGCAATTTCTACCTTCAAATCAATTAAAGTGTAAAACAAATATCTTTTCTTTTAAGAAATTTTTATGGTTAAGATTTTATTTACAGTTAAGTCTTTATTACATTCTAATCTACTCATGCAGGAAAAATGTTCAGATCATTTAGCTTTTCTATACATTATCCCCAGGAATCAATTCTATGAGAATTATTCCCTTTTTCATATAACTGAGTGTAGTAATTGTACTGATCCCTTAGAGTTGTGGTGAGTACTTGGAAAGTAAGTATTATATGTGCATATACACCTAGAACAGTAAGAAACACACAGCCTATTATTTCCAACTTCTCTTACAGTTATTGTTAATGTGACATGCTAATAGAATTACTTCTCTTTTATTTCTTGAAACTGATTTGTTTAAAATTAAAATGAGGAATAGAAGAAATGTGCTACTAACAACCACATCATATCTTCAAAACCATGTGCAGTTTCAAAGATTTTAGGCTGGTATCCTAAAGTGACATCAATGGTACATTAGTCTAAGTGATGTCGCCTATATATCTGAGATGACAGAAGTGACAAGAATAGATGAGGAATTAAAAATTAGAAAAAATTTCTTCCCTGAAAGTGAGATTAGTATCTCTCAGGATGACGTTTCTCAAACTTTAAAGTATAACAAATTCCCTGATGACTGTGAAAGCGCAGATTCTGATTCATCAGTCTAAATGGAACCTGACTTCCTGTATTCCTAACAATCTTCTGATGATGCAACTGCTACCGGGTCCTAGACCACACTTTGATTCGTGTAGCCTTAAAACGAGTTTTCAAACTTTAATGTACTGAAAAACCTCCTTTGGCATTTGTTAGATGCAAATTCCTTGGCTTTTCCTCTACAGATTTTGACAGAGTAGATCTGGGAATATACGTAACAATTTCCCAAGCGCCTAATACATATATTTTGAGAAATAGTCCTTAAGCCTTGAGCCTGTGAAAGAGTGCATGCTTTCATTATTGTCACATTCTAAGTCAATATCCCAGCCTTGCTGTCCAGAGAAACACTGTCTCACAGGTGGCTGATATGTTGTGCTAAATACAAAAGTGATAGGGCTATGGGTCCACGTGTAGGTAAAATTTTGGAGCACTAAATCCAACAGTCTGAAAATGTCCTGTTACTACCAGACCTTTCAGAGTCTTGTCTATGGAAAAGTTATAATGATGTCTCACTACTTATTCAAGAACAGAATTGATATTTCTGAGAAGCCAAATATCTCCCAGAAGAGTATTTTCAAGAAGAGTACTTGGAAAATTCTGCCATCAAAAGATGTCTTCTTTTGAGAGGGTTTGACTCTGCTCCTCACAAAAAGAGAATGAAGTCAGCAGTGGATGTTATGATGTAGAACTTCACATCCAGGAAAGATTCCTGACAGGTAGAAATGAAATAAATTTTCTTTTGTGGAGTTAACTCTGTATCATGGAAAGTGTTCCAGCTAACACCATCAGTTTTCTAAAGATGCTGCATAGAACAGTAATGTTCTACATGAATGTCTGAGCTATTATTTGAAAGGTCTTTTCCAATGTTAAGGCCCTGAATTTTCATCCTAATGTAGGAAAAGCACATAGAATAAAATTATTTCAAAGGAAAGAAAAAGAAAAAAATATATATATATGTATAACAGAGCTTCCCAAAAAAGCAACTTTAAAGTAATTATTTACCTAATTTTATTGTTTTAGCTTTAATTAAATATAATTGACAAATAAGTGTTGTATATGTGCAAGGGATACAACATGATTTAAAGTATTGTGCATTAAAATGATTACCATAATCAAACTGGTGAACACATGCATCATGACACTTAGTGATCAAATTAGAGTGTGTATATTGAGCATACTCAAGATTCACTTTCAGTCAGTCTCAAGTAAACAATGTATATTATTAATTAAATTCACCACACTGTACATTAGACTCCAGAACAGCTTCACCTTGCAACTGAAAGTTTGCATACTTTGACTGGTATCTCCCCAAGCCCTAGAGACCACTACTCCATTCTTCTTTTATGAATTTAATTCTTTTTGATTCTACATGTAAGTGGCATATTACAGTATTCATCTTTCTACATCTGTTTTATTTTACTTAGCATAATGTCCTCTACATTCATCTATGTTGTTTCAAATCTCACATAACAGGATTTCCATTTTTTTAGTTAATAACACAAACACACACACACACACACACGAAACTCTTCCTTTAAAAAGTCCTTTTCAGCTACTACTCACACCACATTCTTTATATATTTTTTTCATATTTATATTTTTCATATATATTTTCTTTCATATATATTCTTCTGTTGATGTTGTTTTTGTGGTTTATTATTACATGTCTGCATTGCATAATGAATATCCTCTTTGTGGAGAGTTGGATATTTTATGTCCTTATCGAAAGTTTGACACTGAGGACAACCTTTCCTATTGTATTTATTTTTGCCAGTTGTCAAACCTTAGAACACCTGATGGTACAATCATTTTGAAAAATACATTTTGGTTATTTCTTCTAAAAGTAAATATGCACTTATCATGTAAAGTGTGTTGTGCTAAAGTGTATATACTTTAGTGTGTTAGACATTTTATTCTTTCTATTCTATTCATTCCTTTATGCCATATTAACTAATTCACTTATTCATTGTTTAAATCTTCTTCATTGACTTAGAATTTACATTTAAAATTCAAACACTTTATTCATACAGTGATATGGAACATTTCTTTTTTCACAAATGTTCCCTGTGTCCCTTCTCAAACAACGTACCACTCATATCCTCTCCAAGTCAATATCTGATCTCCTTTTGTCACTGTAGAGTTGTTTTTTATAGAGTGTAATAATGTTATATAGATCTTTTGTATCTCTCTTCTTTAATTCACCATAATGTTTATGAGAAGTATCCATGTTGTTTCATGTATCAGATGTTCATTATGCTTTAACATTCCATTATGTCAACATGTAAGAATTTATTCATACATTCACTGTTGTACAACATTGGATTGAATTGTTCTCTGAGCATATTATGAATAAAACTGCTATGAAAACTTTCATAGAAATCTTTGTGTAGAGATGTGGTTGCATTGGAGTATTAGAGTTACTGATTTACATGATAAATGAATGTTTACTTTTACAAGAAATTGTCAAATTGTATTTTTCAAAACGATTGTACCATCTCTTACATTTACGAGCAATAGATGCGTTCAGGGTACTCCATATGTTTGCTGCACTTGATATTATCATTCATCACTTGATCTCACTCATCACTTCACTTGATATCATTGCAATTATTATTCAGTATCACTATAATTTAGCTACTCTAATGGTGTGTAATGGTATCTCATTGTGGTTTTAATTTACAATTCCCCTGATAACTAATGATATTCAGTATTCATCCAAGTGCTTAGGGCCCATTCATAAATCTTCTGTTGTGGTGTCTGTTGAAATCCTTTGTTCACTTTTTAAATTGGGTTGTTTGTCTTACTACTGAATTGTAAGAACTTTTTATGAATTCCAGATGTAAGTGCTCTATCAGATATATGCATTATCAATGTTCTTCTAGCAAGGAGGTGGAAGACAACAAGACAAGCTATGTTAGAGTTAACAGGTCATAAACTGGTTGTCTTAAAGACATAAGACCTTGAGCTCTTGGAGTGTTGAGTTTTACAATCTGGTAATATATTTTCTCGTCGGAAATTCTTTGATGTGTTCGTTTTAGCCACTTCACAGTAAACTAGGTGCTTCTTGCATAATAGCAAGACTAGCAGTGATGCAATAGAATCTCAGAAATTCATAACCCCCTAACTATTCACCATTAAGAAGATTTTTATTGAGAAATTTATTGGACAAAGACGAAGAAAATGTCTCTTTAAGTGTTAGAATACTTTCTCTTTTTCCTATCAGAAGATGGAAATATATGGGAGGATTCTTCAAGGAATTGTATGTATTACCTATAAATAGTCCCCTTCTCTTCCGGAACTCTGTAACATTGAAACAGTTTGACTAAGGTCCTTGACTGTGTCCTGCTGTGGCATGAGTCTCAATCAAATGAAAGCAGGCAATGCTTAACCCATACTGAATTCATTTCCATAGCTGGGTGGTGCAACAGATTTCCTGAGTTGAATTTCTTCAGCTGGATCCAGTTGTCAAAGTGGGAAGAAAATAATACAAATCAAAGGTTAATGAGAACACAGTGACTTCTAGTTATGATAATAAAAAAAATGCAGGGAACATGCCCACTTAGTATCAGTGTATATTCAAAAATGATAGTGCAAAATAATCAGTAGGCACATATTTCATATTTATTGAAAGTAATCAATAAACTCTTACTACACATAATATATTTAAGGGCTTTACAGATATTATTCCACTTAGCTCTTGCCATAATCCTCAAGAAACATGATGTTAGTGATACCGCAATTTCAACTTTACACACCAGGAAGCTAAAACATAGGTCCAGTCGCCTGCTCCAATCTGCATGATTACAAATTGAAAATTAAAAGCTAGTTTTTCTGGTACTTGCTTACTATATAAAACTGCCTAAAAAGTATAAAACGTGAGTAAATTTAACTTTATTCTTTTAAACTTCATTTAGCGTGGAAATGTGCACACAAACATTTATACACATATACCTTTGCCCCCTAAAATTCTGTTATACTTAAAATTCATGAAATGTCTGTCTTTGTTTCCTTTCAAACTGCAATTCAAAAATAGTAGAAGCATTTTTGATGTTATAATTCAGTTAAAAATATTTAATATTATTTGCTATTTGCTGTGTGAAGAACAGGCACAGATAGACACACTAAGAGACACACTAAACCCTGTTATACAAAAGAAAGTAATCATTCCCACATCCTGGGTCTGACTTTTTTCTTCTCACACTGTAACCCTCAATAATTTATAGTTATTGCATTTATATTTTTGCTTTTCTGTTTGTTGAAGATTATTTATCACTAAACATAATTCAGTATCTTGCATGTAGGTTTGTGCATGTGTGTGTGTGTGTGTGTGTGTGTGTGTGTGACACTTCTGGGCACTGTAACAGGTAAGCAAATAAAATAGTTAAAAATTCCTAATGTTGAGGCTACACTGCAGTGTGAGATGAAGAAAATCCAGAAAATAAACATATAGACCATACCATATGTATAAAGGTAGAAGCAGTGAAAATATATAGAGATAAATAAATGAGTGGGATCAATTTTGAACTAAAGTCAAAGAGGGCTTCATTGAAAAGTGAAAATTGAACAAAAATTTAAGAACAATAGGAGAAGAAATTGTGAGGTTATTGGGATAGAACATTCCAGAAAAAGGAACAGTTAATTTGACAAGCCTCTAAATTGAACCTTGAATTCAACTTATCCCTCTAGTGATACACATTTGTAATTGTCAATATAAAAATAGTATTTAAAACCAAGAGATGGGAGGAGATGTACTGTGAAATCAGAAGCGACATGGAGAAGTTCAAGGGCACTGGTGGAGTTTTCCATTGTTAGCTTGAAATGTGAAGAACACAGCATTTCATCTCCAGTCTTTCCTGTATCAATCCATTTTCCCCAAAGTAGCCAGAAAGATCTCACTAAGCAAAACTCAGAGGATACTAGGTTTCCTCTTAAAATATTTTGTGGCTTTGCATTGCCTACAAAATAAAGTTCTTTCTTCCAAACATGGCTTACAAGAAACTTCTGAACTAAATCCAGTCCTTTTTCCAGTCTCTTTTCTGACCACACCACTCATCAATTCATACTTTCACTCAACTAACTAATTAAATAATTTTTGTATTGTTAGCTTTGTTCTAGACCTAGGAGAAAATAATGTACAAGATGCACAACTGTCTATCCTCAGAATTGGAATTTTATTACATGTGGGGAAATAGGTAATAAGTAAATTAGTGAATTCATGAAATAGGGGCTAAACTCCATAAGAACAGGAACATTTGTTTGGTCTACTAATCTATCTGAACAGCAAGGATAGAACCTTAAACACAGAAGGTGCTCAGCTGGTAGTTGTTCAATGAATGGCTGAATTATGAAAATTTCCAATGACATATACACTGTAAAGCAATTTTAGAATTAAACCTGAAAATTCTGATGATAGTGGACTTCTTGGACGATATGATCCTAGAAAATTCTGACATCCATTCTAATCTCCCACCATTTGGATCTCCCTTTAGTTGCTCTAAGAATATTCTCTCCAATTTCTAGGCTTTTGAAAAGGATACTTTTTCTTTCTTTCTTTCTTTCTTTCTTTCTTTCTTTCTTTCTTTCTTTCTTCCTTTCTTTCTTTTTCTTTCTTTCAAATTTTTGCTGAGGACTTCTTAATTGCTCTAACATCTATTTACCTAAATCTGATCTCATCATTTTGTATTAAATCTACATTTCAACTCCATGAAAAGCCTCACTGCACTCATCTACAACTAAACTCGAATAGATGCCTTTTATAAATGCTCTTCCCCTTGTGGAATCATTTCCTTTGATGTGCGCATCACTGATCTCCCATAAATAGAGCAGGAACCTTGCTACTTTCAGGCATGGCAAGTTTTTGAAGGAGATGCCATTTTGTGAACTCCTGTGACAGCACAGTATTCAGATGCAAGGTGGTCTGCTCTTTCCCATTCACATCCTTTAGAAATTTGATCCTTTTTTTCCACGTAATTGCCTATCTCAGGCACCTAACTTATGCTTGTTTACTCTTCTGCTTCTTTATTACTCAGTCCTGTATCTCTAGCTTTACCCCACATCACCTTTGACATGGGACAAACATCATATTTGTCAGTATCTGTTAAAACACTGCAACACCACTGAGTGCAGAATTAACATTTCAATAAGGGGAGTTGATTTTATTTCACCCCATATCTTGGTTTTAAATATTATTAACATATTGACAGTTCCAAACATCTACCACCTGAGGAATAAGTTGAGTTCAAGGTTCAATGTAGAGACTTCACAAATTAGCTGTTCCTTTTAGAGTTTATCCCAAAATCTTTTCAGATTTATTTTTTAATTGATCTGCTTAATGGATACTTTTTTTGTTTCTTTCTTTCTTGAGAATCTGGTGAATTCTGCATTCTTCCATTTGAAAAACATACATCCTCTCCCATAAACACATAAACTTTTATGTGCAATTTTGAGAGATTTACACATTTCTGAAGTTGTTTATGTTTAAGGTTTCCTGATGGTGTCTGACCTTTAAACATAAAAGGCAAGGGTGCTTGGTTTTGTAGAGTCTTTGAAGAAAGTACAGATTTTCAGAATGAAAACGTCATTTTATCATTCTGCTTTAGGAAAGGAGGTGGGCATTCGGCTCCTACTTGAGTAGTACAACCAATAAGTGCACATGCACAGTCTTTACTGCCTATCCACACAACTTGCAGTGTGGAGAAGTGAAATGTACTTTCTGTGAAAGGATAGAAGGAATGCTATCAATTCATCAGTTGGAGGAACAGGTATGCTGAATGCAGACTTGGAATTGACTCTGTAAAAATGAACTGATTTGACTGCTGACCCACTTGACATAAGAGGCCTTCAGCATTCATTTAGATGTAGCATGAAATAAGGGAACACTAGTTGAAAAGGATCTGAAATGTATGAGAACCTGACACTATATTCACTAATGGAGATGATTTATAGTGTCACATTGAGCAATGTTTTTGTCTCAATCACACTCTTTATATTCATCTTCTTAGCATAAGAAAATCAGAGAGGAAATGTGTAACTTGAACTCAAGTATTGCAGTTGTCTTTGTTGTGATTTTTAAAGTGACTTTCTTCTGAGAAGCAGGAGGAGAAGAAATGTACTTTTTATTAAGATTTTTGGAAAATAGTTGCATTATTGGAGCACAATCATTTTAAGGTCAGCACTTTGGGTCCAATTACCAGGGAACATAATGGATGGTTTCTCTGACTTGTCATTTCTGCTCTGCAGGCACTTAAGATAATCCTCTGTAACTTTCCTGGTTAAAGGGAATTTATTGCCAACAAACATATTTCTAGAACTGGATGCTCCTTCCAAATGAAGAACGTAGTAAACATGCCCACTGGAAATTAGCTTTTCCCCTACTACTTGTTTTTGAAGACTGATTCTCCCAGGAAGGAGAGGTTCTAAAAACAAAAACAGAAACCAAAACTCTTTGTCAGCACAATTTTAATTATTCTGCCTGATTAGAGACACAATATCTGCATAGGAATTGAGATTGTAAGATTTTACATGCATCTCTGCTATTCTTTTCCTGGATTCCCCATGGAAAGTCATGAAAAGGATCCCCAGCTTTCTTATTTCAGTCCAAGCCCCTGCTCTGCTTATTATTAGACAGGCAAGTCATGCTAGATAAGCATTATTTCTATGGACTGTAAAGGGACTAACATGTCCTTCAAAGAGCTGCATGAGCTTAAATGAGCATGCATGCAAACATTGAGATCTGAGCTTGACACAAAGCAGACCCTCAGCTAATTGTTATTATTACCACTGAACCAAAGAAATAGGTATGTGGAAAAGTATGTGAATTAACCAGAGGAAAAAAGTTGAATTATTGCTCAGTTTTTTACATAGAAATTGTCCTGAAAATTTGATTTTGAACAAATTTGTATTAAAGCAATTTCTTAGAATGTTCCCAAGGATACTATGTAGCTTAAATATCACTACTTTAATTATAATAAATTATTCTACCCTTGTTTTTATTTTTATAAATGTGCAATGTCACATGTTTTTCCTAAATTAATTAAATTAGAGTTTTCTAACAGTATCAAAATTTTAATACTGAACTTGAAAAATCTTTGATGGCTGTATACATTTGTTTACAGAATAATGGACACCCCAAAGAAGTCCATGTTCTATTAACTGAAAATTATGAATATTTTAAATTAAATGTCAAAGGAAAATCAAGACATAAGTGGAATTAAATTCTATCATCTGCTAATCTACAGATAAGAATCTTTTCCTGGATTATCTATCTGGACTCAATGCAATCACTTTCCTTAAAAGTAGAAAGAAGGACACAATTGAAGGTCATAGTAATGCCATGTGAAAAACACTATATTGTCCACTGCCAGGCTTGAAACAGAATTAAAAAGATCAAAAACAAAGAACATAAAACAAAAAACAAAAAACAAACAAACAAACAAACAAAGGCTAGGAAACAGAACACCTTCAGAATGTGAAATAGTAAGGTAATAAATTCTCTCTCACAGTCTCCAAAAAGGCATAAAGACAGCTTGATTTTAGTGGACAGCTTGATTTTAATTCAATGAGACATATGTTAAAATTTTAATGTGCAGAACTATAACATACAGAACTCGAGAAAACTAATTTGGGTTATTTAAGCCACAGAGATTGTGATCATCTGTTACACTAGTAATAGAAAATTAATAAATTAGCATCAATAATTATGCTTTTTTGTGTAAGACTTGTTAGTTTGTGACTAATCTGTACTAGTTCACAAATATGCTTTCACCTTTTTTAAAATAGTAGGAGACATTTGGTAATTTCTGTCTCTGTTGGTAAGAAAATGATGCAGAGAACAGTGGAGAGGCTCCTACAGTAATCCAGGTACCAGCTGAATGTAGTTAAACCTGAAACAGTGGAAATAATGGAGTTAATAAGATTCTACACTTATTTTTAAATTAGAGCCATCAGAATTTGTTGGTATTTGAAGCAAGAAATAAATTCCATGTACAGTATTTTTATCTGAATATTAATTGAGAAACTATTGATGAATCAGATTTCTGAAGGAGAGAATTAGAAGTTTAATTTGAGAAAAGGTAAGTTTGAAATGTCTATTATGTACACAATATAGAGGACAACTGGTGCCTGTATATACAAATTTGAAGTTATCAGTAGTGGCATAAACTTGAGAATCTTTAATATGTCAATATGGTTTAAAGTCATGACATTGGATATTTTTAGCATTGATCTCTGATGCATGATAACATTCAGAGATCTGAAAGATGACACAAAAAGTCAAAGGGGTTCAGAAAGATTGCCAATAAGATGGAAGGATAAACAAGAGAGTATGATCTTTGAAGCCAAGTAAAAGTAGGGATTCTTCTATATGATGTGTAATACACATCGTGTCAAATTGAGGAGTTCAGAAGTTTAATTAAGTGATTCAGAAGGGAGCCAGGGTCCTCATTTTGTAAACATCCTCATTCTGTGCAAGAGGTGGGTATGGAGGTGGTTTCCATGTTACACCCTGTCTTATGCCACCTCGAAGTGTTGCCCCTGTGCCATGCCATCCTGCCTTGGAGCCAGCTGATTATGGACTGAAACCTACATGAAGTCTGAGCTAAATAAACCTTTCCCTCTTGGACTTTGAGTGTCCGGTATCTAGTCTAAGCAACCAGAGAAAAGTAACTAAGTTTGTAAGTTTGTAAGTTAAATGATATAGAGTAACATTTGTTCCCAAGTATGCTTTTCTACATCAGAATTTCTGAGCCAAGTTAGAACTGACATTTTGGACCAAATCATTTTTTGCTGTGGAGGTTTATTGTGTTCACTGCAGTGTGTTTAGCCACATAGATATAGATAAAGATATAGATTTAGAGAATATGTATGAAATAGCAGGTTCACACAGAAGCACTAGTGTTACCTTTGAGGAAAAGCAAGACAAGTGATGTGGCTGGAGAAAAAGTAAACAAAAGGCATAATAATAAGTTATAAAATCAGACAGCTGATGAGGTGTGTATGTGTGTGTGTGTGTGGTTGTATACACACCAGAAGAATGTCTGCTTTTGTGGCAACCAAAAATGTCCCCAGATATTGCCAAATTTCCTTTCATAGATTAAATTGCTCCTGATTGAGAGTCAGAGCCCCACATACATTGTACCCTATATTATTCCAATTTGTTTAGTGCTTGCCAAGTCAGAAGCCTAGCAGTGCTGTCAGAATAAAATTCTTGGGGTTAAAACAGAAATGCTTCTCTGTCAGGAAAGTTGAAAATCATCAACATACAGTTTACAGCCTTGATTTTATACAGACGGAAAAACCTTCCAGTTCACAGCTGAATTGGCTTTCAATGATATCTTGATTAGCATCATTTTTTCCTAGGGCACCTCTGAAGCATGACTTGTAGAATCTAATTCTGCCAACCTTCAGGGTGAAATGGAAATCCTCCAGCTTGAATTTTAGGCAATTTTGTAAACTCAGAAGTACCTAATTAACTTATTTTCTTGGTGATTCTGCACCTGGAAAACCAAAAACAGAAACAATTCTACAGACCAAAGAAATAATTTTCCAGTGAGGTAATTAGAGCTACTGCAAAAGTACCCCTATTCTGATCACCACTGAGGTGGAAAACACTGAGGACACAGCAGATTTTAAGAATCTTTGACAATGTTTTTCTACAAAATAAAATGTTAAGTGAAAGAGAAGCAGATACATAAAGATGGAGACCTCACATAGGTAGAAATAAATGAAAAATTCTCAAAAGCATAGAATATTGAAGGCTCTGATGCTGCTACTGATGATTGATGATGACAGTTATGCTTTATTTACTCAACAACTACATGTTTAGTATTTCCTATGCATGTTGCTCTGTTCCTAGTACTTAGGGATATAGCAGCAAATAAAATAGAAATAGAAATTTCACTTTCATGATGCTTGCATTCTAGTAGAGGAGGTCAACAATAAACAAGGTAAATTATGGAGAGATAAATTCTAAAGTGATAAATTAAGCAGGAAAGGGACACATAAAATATTGAAGAGGTTGATATTTCAGTGAGGATCTCCAATACAAGAATAATATTCTATAGGAAATAGAAGATTAAGACAAAAGTGTGACTAGTATCCTTGTTTTTATTTTGAAGTAAAATGTTCTCTTTTTTTTAATTGTTTATTGGTAGCATTCGGATATATATATATGTATAGATAAATATATCTATGATATATATCACTTTCATCACAGGGAATTTGTACCTACATGACCTATCTTGATTCCTCTTTTTTCCCATTCCCCATTTCCCCCTTCAACCTCTCTTATCCTCCTTATTTTTAAGCTTTGTTTCCATTTTATCTTTCTTTTCTCACTTTTTATTTTGCTTTTCTTCCTCCTTTCCCCAGTTCCTTTTTTGTCTTAAACACTTTCCTCCTATTTCACAATCATTGTGGAGATTCCTCAAAAAAACTAGTATGACTTCCCATTTGACTCAGCTATTCTTCTTTATATCTTTTCAAAAGAATTAAAAGCATCACAACACAGTGATATATGTGCATCCATGTTTACAGCACCACAGTCTGTAATAGCTAAATCTTGGAAACAATCCAAATACCCATTAAATGATAGATAAGATATGATTTTTTTTATACAGTGGGGTACTACTCAGCCATAAGAAGGATATACTTGAGACATTTATAGCTAAATGGATGGACCTTGAGTCTCAGGTGAAATAAATCAGACAAACATGTGAATATTGTATTGTCTCTCTGGTGTGAGAAACTGAAAGTGTAAATAAGAACCAAAATGTATCTCTAGTATCTTTAAGGAACAACAGGAGAAACAGTGTGAACACATAAGAAAAAAATGGGCAAGAAGTATAATAGGAAGATTCAGTGCCAGAGTTAGTGGGAGGCCAGCTAATATAACGTTGATAGTGCATCGTACTTCATAGTAAAAGCTTTAGCTTGTATACTGCGTGTTATGAAAAGACAAGAGAGAGTAGACAGAAGAGAAATAATGATCAGATTTGTATTGTATCAAATCATTCTTTCAGCTATATTTGAAGGAGATGCCTGAGGAAAGGGCAGAAGAGAGGAGACCAGGTAGGGGTAATACAATCACCACAACCAAGGAGTGACGCGGTAATGACTTGAGGAAGACAGTGGCTGTCTTCTATGAAATGATCAAATTCTGTGTAGATTTGGAGGTAATGTAAACAAGTTTTGTTGCAAGAAAATACTTAGGGTTTAGATGTAAAAGAAGAGTCAGGGATGACTTCAAAGACTTTGAAAGAGTGGAAAGATGGACTATTTCTTAAATGTGGAACTCTACAATATGTGATTTTAAGAGAAGGTAAGAAATCAAGCATTGTTTTAGACAAATGAAAAAATGTCAAGTAGACAGTAAAATAAATAATATGATGTTCAGTTAAGACTCTGAGCTGAGATGAGATTTGGGAATAATCAACATTGAGGTGACGATGAGAAATAACCCTTAATTTCCTCTTCTTTATATTTTCTAAATCTTTTTGTGGATTCAAAGTATACTGCACCAAGCAACTGCCACAATGGCTAATCACCAATCCAAATTCGGATTGTTAAACATAATGCAGGACCCCAAAAAGCAGTTTTCCCAGTAAATCAATGACATTAGGAAAGGGAAAGTGGATATTATACAGTGAAAAAGACCTAACAGACACTGTAATCAAACGCTATATACATGTGTTGTCTGAAATCTGAATTTAACAAATAGAGACATTTTAGGGGAAATTATGGAAACTTAAAAAATGAATTGTTTAATTATTGTATTTATGTACTTTAGTACACATGTACCTGGCTAAGTGTATAAATTATATATAGACAAATGGGCATTTGAATGTTTAATTAACTAAAAACTTACAAATGACATAATACTAAGATTTGCTTTAAAACACTGCTCCTAAAAAATGAAGGATTTGACAACCCTTCTTTGCCAGATCTAACTTTGCTGAAGATTGGCAAAAGTTGATAATTACAGAATATGAATGATTAGTTCATGAGAACTCATTATACTTTTCTTTCTACTTTTGTGTATGTTTGAAAATTTCCATATTAATAGAAGTTATGCTAGAATGTAATCTCCATGTGAACAAGGATTTTAAATTTTTTTGTTTATGGATACATACCAACTAGTACAATGACTGTCACATTGCAAACACTTAATAAGTATTCAAAAATAGCAAAGGAAGGGAAAACACTCAACCAAGAGAATGGAAACTACTGTATTTCAGAGAGTTTGCATGTCACCTACTTAATTTTCAATATGGCTAGTTTGCAATGGTAATTTGCAACATACTCCTCACCATCCAATTGACAAAAATTTGACTTACATAAGTGATTAACCAAACTCACACAGCTCTCTAACATGGAGAAGACCTTATGATTCTAATGTCTGGGTTCTTTCCTCTGCCACATTGTAAACAATTCTGATATTATACGGCCCTCACTGACCAACTTAGTGTGGGAAAAGCCTCTTTAGGAGGAATACTAAATGATTTGACTGACTCTAAAGAAAACACCACATTATAACATTTCCTACAAATTACTCATGGACTCATTCTCCATTAGAGATCCTCCTACATGTCGTGCTATGCGCAGAAGATAAAAATGAATAAAATTCACTTTTAGTTTTCATAGACTATGAATTACACTGTAATTTATGCAATAACCTGAGAATATCAAAATAAGAAAAGCTAAACAAAACAAGAAGAACACTATTTTTAGGCTGGTTGTGATATTCTAAAGCACATCCTTGTTCAAAAAGTTTTCTGTTTATACCATAAAATGTTAAATTACTAATTGATCTATGTAAGGCAGACAGCATAGACACCGCAGCCAATCCTCTCTTAAATGGTTTATCCTGCAGGCTATAATGTCAATTCAACTATGAATCAAGAATCCCCAGGGCATGACAGGCTGCGTCAGTTTTAGGGCCTTGTGCAAAATGTAAATGTCAGGGCCTTGGTTCAGAACAAAGAACAAAACTTTCACTAAAGACTCTGAAATATAAAACTTAATTGTGTTCTGCAATCTCTTTCTCAATTTTCCATAGAATTTGTTGTTCTTATTACTGTTGTTGTTCTTATTTAGTGTCACTATAAACAAAGAAAAACTGAAAATTAAGAATTATTATCATGAATTTTATTTTTATAATGTGCAGTGCTCATTTTATGTACAAACATGAGAGCATTTTGCTCATGTCTGAATCACTAAAGTTAGCTCATTCCCCAAAAAGGTGTCCAAAGTATACCAGAAGAGACAAAAATCAGCAAAGTCGAGAATGTTGAATGAAGGAAGGAAAATCTGCCCAAGCCACACTTGGAGCTGTCTACAGATCCCTGAGTGCCTACGGTCTCCACTTCCCCGGTGAGGAATGTGGCTGCTATTCAGGCCTGAAGACTGCTGGGTTTCCCCTTCTAGCTTCCAGACTTACTTGTGGGGCTCCACGAGGGGTTAGGATCTAGGAACACTGAGGCAGGTATGTTTCTCACAGATCCATTGCCCCCAACAATGGGTTGGGGTAGAAAGTCCTAAGGGCATTCCTACCATCATGCCAACACTGCCTGGTACTAGATCGTGGATGAGAGGGTCTTGGTCTGCACACAGATATGACTCCTGGCCACCACCAGATATACAATATTCTTCTGTTCCAGGATTGGGACAGTTGCCACCATAGTCCACTGTCACACACTGATCCTCTGTTCACACAGTGGGATTTTACTTATGGCTTGGCTTAGGCCCCTGCTGAGGAAAGAGTGGCAGTAGATGAGAGAGAGGGAGAGTGGGGTTAGGGAAGCAGGAGGCCAGGAACTCCTTGTGGGGAAGCTTTAGGTGGGAAGGCTGAGTGTGAGTAGCAAGTCTAAGCCCACCAAGCCATGGTCCATTGTCCTTTCAGCCTTCACTTACAAAACAAGTATTCAAAGGTAAAATCATTATGAATTCAAAGACTGCCACTGGCAAGGCATTCTAGATATGTTTTCTCTCTTGTCACATGGAAATGGAACCTATTGCTCACAGAGTGAATTTAATAGTCAGTACTCTGAGAATGTTGAAGGAGAATGCTGTGGTTCAGATAGTTTTAAATTCTAGTTGTCACTGGACTACACTGCATCTACAGCCTTGTGAATTAATATTGAATAGCAAATCCTATGTTGATAAATAGCCAATAACATCAGTATTTAATGGTGTCAAAGGAGTCAATTTCACAAAAATAAATACTTTAAAAGACCACAGTTCTGTAAGTGTTTTCAGATTTATTGGGTTCTTTTTAATTTTCAAGCAGATTTGAGAGGAAATATTCCCGCATACACTAAATATGTATTGTACATTTATACTGAAATTGTTGTTTATCTGAGATTCAAACTTATCTAAGTATCTTGTATTTTATCTAACTCCAAATAGAATACACAATACACCTCTCAGATAAGACTGAGTGGTTTCTTTTCCCAGTGATTCATCCTCTCCATAGAATTTATTACCCATATTCATACATTTATGTGAAGATGTGTGGATATGTGTGTATATGTATTGTATGTAGAACAAGTGGAATGAAAGATAATGCCTTAGAGTGTTTTGTATACCAGTCATGCTGCATAAAAATATCAGAACACTTTCATTTTATTGAAATGGCTTCATTTTTCCAAATGATTGCATAGTTTCTGCCTCTAACATAAATTGTGCATCAAAAATACCACCAAAAGTGCTAGAAAGAAAAGTAATTTTTTTTCTGCTGTCTCTGTGAACATCATTGTAAGCTAAGACATCATAACCAATGGAACTTCTCAAAAAACTTCACTATAGTCAGATTACTTGTCCTTGGAATCTCTATGGAGGATTGACTGTTTGTAAGACTGTTTATAAGAAATAAATGAACACCAGAAATTGACCTTTGACATCTCAAAGCCACCTTTTGACATCTCAAAGGAGTTCATGTATGAAAAGGGCTTTACTACCACAGACCTCTCAAAGGTGGAGAGATAAAACTTAGGTTCATCTCACTTATTTAAATAACTTGTTGCATTTAAAAAAATACATAGTTTTCAAAAATTATAATAAGTTTTTCAATTTACATTTAACAATTTGGCTATGAACATTAAATTCAACAAAATTGTTCTATTCTCTATTCAGAAACACAGAAGATATCTTAAAACATTAAGTCATAAATCATTATCAATTCTGTGTTTATGAAGTCCATAATAAACATTTATCCGAACATAATGACTGAAATTCTCAACTTGAAGCTCACTGTGGCTCTCTGAACTAACTTTCCAGTGCTCACTACCCACTTTAATCAGTCCAATGTGGAGGGAAGGAGAGGAAAGATGTGACTCATTAGAGGATTGAAGCAGAAATTAGTCCAGAACATCCAAAAAAGGAAGCAGCCTCCAGATAAGCCTGTGTATCCCTGGAACCTGTTTTGCTGTTCCGAAGGCAAAACAGCATCTACCAAATTTGACTCAAGGAACTTCCACAGTCGCCTTCACAAATAAACAGATCATAACTATTTAATGCTAAAACACCTATGTATTTATGTCTGGGTAGTTTGAATACCGATAAA
>RJWT010007414.1:0-27664 GCA_004365215.1 Cuniculus paca | reverse complement strand
AAAAATTGAGAGTTTTAATGTGAAAATAAAAACTCTATCATGTCCATTGAATGCTTCTGTTTAATTATAAGCGATAAAAGATAATAGGAATTTGGAAATTTAGTTTTCCATGTCTCTGAAACTCATAAGAATGTCTCCCAAAGAAGATATTATATGTAATGACAAATTTATTTTTTATCTTGCCAAGCACATGATCTGTAAATAGATGATATTTACAAATCTTAAATATACGACTGACTACTGCATTTTGATTATAATAAAGTGACTTGAATTAAGACATTTGCATGCAGAAAATATACATTATATATGAAAGGGTTGGATTGTATTCAATAGTATATCAGAGACAGCTTAATTGTTCATGAGAGTAAATTTTAAAATTTTCAGTAACTTTTCAAAGTGACTGTTAAAAATTTAATTGTATAAATGTACATTTAAATAAATCATTTTAATACAACAAAACCTCAAAAAACCCAAGCTCATCAGTTTTAACTATGTATTACATTTTATTATCTTTATTTTTGGAGTTATTATTAATATTTTATTGTTTCATATGTTATTAATACAATGGTTATGATGTTGCACATATTTTCATTAATTCTGATCAATGCTGCCAGGTATATAGTTCAGCAGCACAGTGCTGCCTGGTAAGCACAAGGTCGTGAGTTCCATTCCCAGCTGCTACCAAAAAAATGCTCAAGATGTTAGCTTCTTGGGGATATTTTTACCACCAAAATCGACAAGTAGTATAAATCGGGAATTTGGTTTGTTTGCTTGTTTTTAAGAGTCAGTTTTTATACAATTGCTGTAAAACCAGTGGATTTGGTCAGAGTATTTCAGAATGATAACTGGTTTATATTCATTTTCTAGGAAGCCCTAAATTATAAATTTCAGACCACATGAATTTCTTTATGCAGCACCACTCCTCCTTATCTCCAGGAAAGACAGCCCTGGCAGAGTGGAAGTCGGAAGACTCTAGGACTGCTGAAATCCACCAAGCTCTTTTCACTGTCAGAAAACCACTCAAGTACTGTGCACCTTTCAGATAAAACAAGAAGAAGCAGAAACATAATGAAACATTCTTCAGATGATTGATATCAAGCATTTTATACATTTTTAAGTAATTATTATTTTCTGCCAAAATGACCTTTTTTTTCCCCCTCATACTGAGTAGTCAGCTCTTATATAAGCAGTTTGAGACTCCACTGAAAATGGAATTAGGACAGGATTTTTTGGATTACCACCAGATCATGGTTGATCTATGGAAATGCATTTCCTTCTATGCCTCCACTCTTCGCTGCAAACTTTCACTACAAACAATAAGCTGGTCCTATCGCTGAAATTCAGTGAGAACACCAAGTTATAATAACTTAACAAAATCATGAATCAACCAAGGGGACTCCACTGACAGCTTCATAAACAAGTACAGAACACATTGATCTTCATGCCAGCTAGATTTCTATTGCTGCATCAAAAAGGGATTCATATACAGGTTTTCTGTCTACTAAGATGGATATAAAAGTGTGCATTACTCAGATACAGTG
Source organism: Cuniculus paca (assembly GCA_004365215.1). Classification (NCBI taxonomy): domain Eukaryota; kingdom Metazoa; phylum Chordata; class Mammalia; order Rodentia; family Cuniculidae; genus Cuniculus; species Cuniculus paca. The sequence goes on along the minus strand of RJWT010007414.1, from coordinate 26,123 downwards.
AAAGTTAAATTTTTTCTTTTTGCTTTCACACTAGAGAGTGAAAGAAAAAGAATCACCGATAGCTGTGGAAGTAAGAGCCTATGACAAATGGCCTTCTGTGCCCTCTGTGGATACAGCTTGTAATGTAGCTTCTGTCATCATCTATTTGGATAAAAAAAAGTATATTATGAGGTGTAAAACATCTGAGAATCCATCTTGATTAATTGCTTTACGCTTGTACATGGACATTTTTTCTTTTCCATTAAAGCATGGAGTCTATTCTCTTCCTGGTGATGCAATCATGGCATTTCCTTTTCTTTACCTGAATTTAGGGTCATGGAAATACTAAGCAGAACTTACAGAAATTTCTATACACCCTATGTCTACATTCATAGCCTTTCTCTTCATTCACATCTTTCCAACTTTAGACTGGTGTATTTGTCATTATTGATGAACCTATATTGACACTTCATTATTAATAAAAGGCCATCAATTATTTTGATTCGTCGTTAGTATTATGCATACTATGATTCCTTTTTATTCAATTTGCAATGCTTTTTAAATGCTATTTCTGAAAAACACCAAATTATTTTGGGCATACTCTACTGTGAGATATATCACTAGGACTGAACTTAAAATGTCAGTAAGTTCACCTGAGAAAATGATTTATCACTAAACTTGTCTCTGTATGTTATAGCTATAAAACATTATTTAATATGTGACTGGGTTCTAGCACTTGCCTCAAAAGTTAAAAGTGTCAGTAAAATAGTTATTTATGTTTAACAAAAAAGTAATGTAGCTTGAAGCACTCTGGAGATATTACAGGTGGATTAGACATCTTTCCATATCAATGATAAGATTCATAATCTTCATAAACATGATGTTTTCAGGATTTTTGAATCATTTTTTCATCTTGCTACTGGCATGCATTTTGATCCCATCATTTATTCTCTTATGATTGTTGGTAAGTTTATAAATGACTCTATTTTGTAGAGAAAATATTTAAAACATGAAGTTTTGGAAGAAATTCACTTAAGTTAAAACAAAAAGGTTTTAGAACTCTATAATATTTGTAATTTTTTAAGTAAAGCTAGTGTTCCAAAGTTAGCATAAACTATGAAAAAGCAGCAATTTTCACGTCTGATGTGTGCTTTTAGTAAGTTTATATCCAGATCATTTGTTTTAGTTTTATTGGTTTTAATTGTAGATACTTTTCATTTTTGGCCATTATTCTCCATTACAGAAGGACAAGGTTATATTCTCTGAGGAAAACACAAGGGATGAATGTAATAGCCTACAAAGGCTAAAATATGGAATCTACTCATTAGAATTCCTTTTTCTTTTCTTACATTTCTATTAAAACTACTCCTCTCAGTCATTCTATCATCTTGTACTGAGTTGACAGAATTCCATCAGAGAAATAAGTAACTGGCATCCTGATCAGAGTGGATATGTATGTATTTATGTACTTGTTCTCTTTTAAATGCTAAAAGCTCCATATTACTACCATTTTTGTTTGAACCAATTTCAAAATCTGTTAAATACTGAAGAACTCGTGTCTTTGCATCCACAAACGTTGGTGTAGATTTACAGATTCTACATTGAACCACCATTATGTGCTCTCTTCCATTTTCAGGAGGCTTCGTACTTTTTTGCTCTGTTCTTTTTTTGTGATAAAGTATATGACGTAAAGTTTCCTATCTTAGCCACTTTAAAGTGCATACTTCAGTATCGTTAAGAACGGTCATAATGTTTAAACATCAACTTCCATGTACAGAGTGCTTCCATTTTGAAAAACTTGAACTCCATACCCATTAAAAAATAGTCCTTCATTTCCTACTCCCATAAACCCTGGTCATCACATTCTATTTTCTTTCAAATTTTATAATTAATTTAATATAATGCCCTCAGTATTCATGCATGCCATAATGCATGTTGGGGTTTAATTTTTGACTGAATAGTATTTCATTACATGTAAATACAGTCTTTGCTTGCCCACTATTCTTCTTTGACAATTAGATCACTTCCACAGTTTAGCTATTATGAATCATGCTACTATGATCATGAGGAATACAGAATCTCAAAAACTAAGCTTTCAATTCTTCCTGGAGACTATATATGGATATAGATACAGAAATAGATATACAGGCATATACATTCAAACCTATATAGGTACATAAATACATATACACATATATGTGCATATATATGTATACCATATACGTGTATATCTATACCTGCATATCCAGAAATTGAGTGATATTTTGCATTTTATGTTTGATTATCAAGTGTTATCTCCAACGTGATTGTAAATTTAAGTTCTTAGTCATTTTCTTTAGATCTTGTACCTTTCTCTCTATGTGCCTGTACTGTGACTTTCTTATTTCTCCCACATAGGTGGATGATTTTAAATGTCCTCATCATTAATGTATAGCTCATAAAAGGGGAAATCCTCCAGAGTCCTGATATTTGATATAGTTTGAAAGTGTGAAGGTGATTAACCTCAAAAGCCTCAATAGAAATATTTAAAGTGATAAGTGTATATTCTGTTTGTAGTATAGTGATGATGATAAATGTGGGGTAATAAACAGATTTGTCTTTGGAGTTACCTTTGCAGGAATTGGAGCTCACAGCTATGGAGGTATATACAACGGTACTGTACTAACTGCCTTAATTTGTGTCTATACCTTTATGAGCAGAAGCATAAATAAGTGATGAAAATTCTATTTCTGAATTTGGAAAATAGTGTTGTTGTAAATATTGGTTCCCACAAACTACATACAAGCTTCTCTAGGTACAAACTCAGAGCTGCCTGCTGCGACGTGGAGTGAAGTTAGGTAACCACTGCACAGCTCAGAGCTGAAACTGACCAAAGTGAAATCCTCCTTAGTGTTCAAGCCTCTTTCTAAACATTCCAAACTTTTAATAGATTCCATAGCTCCAAAATAATTACCTCTAATGATGCTACTAATATAGTTGTCACCTGGGTTAAAAGATGGGTTACTGATACACCTCAATTTTACTTTACTTTATTTTCTGAATTTTTTACATAAATAAATACATAAATAGGTTGAATGATATCTACGATGCTTGGCCAAGTTGCTTATTCCAATTAAAAAAATAATTTAACTTGGATTTGATACACTCACAAAGAAGCATAAGAAACAACAGTACTCTGACCCAAAATGTCACATCAGGCTTCCATCATAGAGAAAACTATTAACAAATATTCCTACTTTTATGACAATAGTTGGATAAACTTATCCCTTTAAATAATGGCTTATGAAATGAATTATTAAAGCATCATCATTTGTCATCTATTAGTTAATTAATATTGAAAGTTTTTAAAATTTACTCTCTCTATTAAGTCATTGTATCCCCTGTAGGATCTCCTCCAGAGTCCTGGTATTTGATATATAGTTTTGAAGTGTGAAGGTGATTAACCTCAAAAACCTTAATAGAAATATTTAAAGTGATAAGTGTATATTCTGTTTGTATTCTAGTGATGATGATTCAGTTGTACCAATGTCACAACTCATTGAATTTTATCATATAAGAACATGAGTTATTTAGAGTAAAAATACTTCTGTTTCAATTAACTGATGATTTAAAAAATGCTAGTTTTACTTATATGAGCTCACATTATTATAATATATACATACTTAAGCCATCAATATCTTAGAGAGTTTTAATTTGCTTCCTGTGTAGTCTAAGTTGGTATAATGCCTCTTGTCCACAAAGGAATTACCAGCTGTCACCCTCAAGCTCTTGTGGTTGAATGGGACTGCTTTAGCTTCTGCAGCAATACTATATTATGTCTTTGGTTAACCCTTAGCAGAGGCAAAAAAAAGAAAGAAAGAAAGAAAGAAAGAAAGAAAGAAAGAAAGAAAGAAAGAAAGAAAGAAAGAAAGAAAGATAACCTAATTCTTTTTGGGGCATTGGGTTTTACAGTAAAAAGGAAAAGTTTCAGATATGATCAGCTTGTATCCTTCTGGCATAGGAAGGTTGAAGGTAGGCTACTTAGATGTAGGTACTTTATTTTTTTTCTTAGGAGACTGCATTTGGTTTGTTGTCATTGTTTTGGACTGTGTTGTGTTTTTGTTCTATCAGTTCTGAGTTCAAGTTAAGGGTAACCTTTACCAACAGCCAATTGTTCATCGAGTTCTCGCTCTTCTTGACCAACTGATGAAAATTTCGTGATTTGGTTTCCACAATTTTTCCTAAAGGTGTTTGCATCAGAATTCTTTTTATCATATATTTTTGGCCATTAAACATTTGAAAATTAAGTTTAACAATAAGTTGATAATATAGCAACAGTGTTAAGTAGAAAGGAAGCTGAGCAATTTATTTGTTTTTCTGTGTAATAAATGCCCTGATAAATAACTTTTTCTGAATAAAATAAGAGCTTCTACAGCCCATCTTTCTGTTTCACTGATATTTATACCTTTCTTTGTTCTCATATATGAATAAAACTCAAATATATCATGAGAAGTCACTTTTAAGTACCAATAAATTATTACTTACTATCCAACCTCTTGAATCTTAAAGTTACTGTATGTTTTTTTCTCAGATCCATAAATAATTTCTTCTTGGTGATTGTGACAATACATTAAAATCCACCCAACATACAGTGTTCAAGAAAAATCAGAGATACTATAATTCAGATTTGTTGTGAAAGAATCACATAATTGTCGTCATTAAATGAAGTGAAAAATCCTGTAACGAAGGAATTGCAAAGAACTTTATCGTAGAAGTAGAGCCAGTTTATTGGGTAGCCTATCTTGTCACTGATTACACTGCCTTGCCGATAGAATCTCAGTCACTCCATCTGTGGTTCTTAAATTAACCTACTGCAAAATGATTCTTTGTGTTGTATTTTCTGTATCTGAAATGGGCACTCAAAACTACCTTTCTTAGGCCAGCTCTACAATTGCAATTTATCATTCAGTCTTCAGTACTCTGAGGCTCTTTTACAGACTATGTATTTCAAAGGTTTTCCCAATGAAAACTAGTAATTTTGGGAGTATAATTTTCTGCGGGAATTAGGAATCAAACTCATGGTTTTGCATTTGCTAGGCAGGCACTTATGCCACTGAGCTATATCGCTGTCCCTGGGAGTACGATTTTTGCAAAATATTTTTAGGTTTCTATGTACTGGAATGTGGGCAATTCTAGCAAAATGCTATTTAGAAATAATTCCTAACCCTAAAATCTCTAGATTTTTATATGCTAGTTCTGTGCTTTTTCCACCAAAAGTATCTTTTGATTTAATTACACATGAATTGCAACCATCTCTTAACAATAAGTTTCAGGGTAAAGGAAAAGATCTTTATTTCATCAGTGCTGCATAACTGTCTCATTAGCTGTTGGAAAACAATTGATAGAAGATGTTTCATAAGCTTAAGGGCACAATCTTATTTTGTGAAAGACAACATTAGCTTCAGTTTAGGGTTAGACCCCATTTTTATAGACCTCAATCATCTTAAAGTACAAGCTGTGTATAGTCAAAGGCCATCCTTAACATAACTCATGTCGTAATGATTTTAATAATGGCTACACTTTGATCAAATTCATCCCTAATTTAATTTAGCCATACCCATTAAAATTCCCCACCCTTTCATTGTTACCTCTGGAATTACAGGCTTTTTATAAAGATGGAAATTTTTATTTTAGCTCATAATTGGTAGAGGTTTTGGTTCGTAGTTGTCTGGCTCCAAGAAACAGCCTCACAGCAGACAGGCCTGGCAGAGGAGAAAAGGTTCTTGGCAGTACAGGTAAGAAGCAAAGCAGTAATCAAGGTAGAAGAATATATACAGGCCCACACTGACCCACCTCTTCCCATCACGCTTCACTTCTCAACATCAGATTCAGTTTTAAAATCATCAGTGGACTCACCAAGTAACATATATTTATGGTCCATGATCCAAAATTTCCAACCTGAGTGCATAGGTTTTGGGATGACATAATGATAGAAGCCATAATATTCCTCCTGTGGCTCCTAAAACACTCATGTGCATCCCTTTATGCAAACAGCTAGTTCAACTTTAAGAGTTTTAGCATTGCTCAAAATTCCAAGTCCAAATTCTCCTCTGAGATTTAAGGTAAACTGTTAGCTACAAGCCTCTGTGAAAATGGAAAGAAAGTTAAACACTTCCAACATTCAATGGCATACTATAAACATTAACATTCCAAAACAGTAGCCATAGAGGGATAGAAAAGAATGGGACCAGAGCAAGACCAAAATGCAGCAGGGCAAATACTAAACTCTGTAGTTCCCTGTACAGCACCTGGCACAATTCGTGGCCAGATGTGAACTCCAAATGACTTGAGTGCCTCAGCCCCTAAATGCTTGTAGCTCTCAGGGTTTCTCTCTTGGACCAGGTTTGCTCATTTCTGGCAGGTTTCCTTAGATGATCCATGTTCCTGGCTTCTCCAAACTTCTGGCTTCACTGCACCTCTGGCTTCACACTCACAGATTTACACACTGCCCTCTCAGGGACATACTGTTTGACCTCCCAGGCCACCTCCTGAAATCTGAAATCTGAGTGGAAGCCTTCCTGAGTCCACAACTGTTGCATTCTATTATAGGCTTTATTGACCTATGGTCTACCTTTGAATTATCATGGGCTCACTGGAAATCACCAGATTTCTAGACTATATTTTTTTAATGGATTTTGCTGCACTACTAATCCACGCTACATATTTTAGGTTTTTCTATGACAACATGCTATTTTAAATATTAAATTCTATATTATTTAAAATATTTTATTTGATAAAGAAGAAACTCAAAATTTATATTATATAAATAAGTTCATTATATATTTTGTATAAAACTCAAGAGGAAAAATGAAATAAATAACTCAAATAACCTAATTTTTGAAAAAACAAGCCAAAGGTCTAATAGACATTTCTCAGAGGAAGACAGTTCATATGGTTAACAGTTCCATGAAAGGATGTTCAACATCCCTAATTGGAGAAATGCCAATTACTACAAGGAGATATCACCTCATGCAAGTAAAAGGGCTACTATTTATAAAAATAGACAAGTGTTGAAAATGTAGAGAAAAAGAAAATCTATTGGGGAATCTAAATTAGTACAACATTTATAGAAAACATTATGCAATGGTTTTTTATTTTAGAAAACAAAACAGAAAAAAGGATAAAAATAATACAGAATTTCAAAAAAAAAAAAAAGCCAAAACCAAAACAACAGTAAGAAATCAACACTACTTAATACATTCCATATTGCTATCTTAGAAGTAGTTTTTCAGGTTACAAGATCCAGGCATTAAAAAAATGATCGAATAATCAAACAATGAAAGGGAAACAAAGTGCTCAATAGGAAAGAACACCTGGGATATGGAAAAGGAGAAACAGAAGAAAGGAAAAGATAATATGTATGTAGGTTTACACATACAACTGTATGTATGCATGTATATATGTGCAAGATAGATGACTATACTACTAATTGTTAATTCATGAAAACGTTATGGAATTTTAACCAAAAAAAGCAACACTCCAACCAGAACTATCGTAGAATGCTACATTCTCAATCCTGCTTTTATATCTAAAGGAAAAGAAATAAATACGTCAAGAAGACATCTACATACATGTTATTTGCTGCACTACTAATATTGAAGAAATAAAATCTAAATTTTTATCACCTGATGAGTGGATAAAGAAATTATGGTATGTATGCAAATGGAACTCTATTTAGCCATATAAAGGAATGAAAATCTGTTATTTGGTACAACGTGAGTAGAAATGGAGATGATTAGTGCAATAAATTAGACAGTGTAAGGTAAGTATGATGTGATCTCATTCATACATACAGTATTAAACAGTTGATTTAGAAATTAAAAATACAATAGTTGTTACTATAGGCTGGAGAGAAGAGGGAGGGAGATGATTGATAAATGAGCAGTAGTTGCATCTAGATAGGGATATAACTTCAATGGTGCTATAAAGAAGTAAGGTAACCAGAAATAATAACGCACTTACCATATATTTCAAAATCTAGGAAAAATCATTTTGAATGTTTTCACTATAAATAGATAGAAAGTATTTAAGTCTGTAGATATGCTTAACATGATTTAAATATGATGCAGCCTATAATATTTTGAAACCTCGCACGGTAGATTCTATAATGGATTCCACTTAAATGTCTCTAAATCAGAGTTTGGCAAACAAATTTTAAAAGCAAATCTTGTAACTTGTAACTGTAATTTGTTTATGTGAGCAATATTTTATTGGAGCCCAGACATATTGGTTTTTCTACTATTTTCATATTATATCAACAGTCACAGACATGAAATTGACATGAAATTCTTAAAATATAATCTTGTCAGTTACTGAAAAAATTGCCTCTATTACAAATTTTGATGATAATAAAATAATAAGAAAATATTATTGCACATTTTTATCAATAAATTTGAAAACCCTGATACATATGCAAAATTTTTGAAGAGACATCAACAAAGTAACTGAAGAAATGTAAAAACAAAATGATATTGTGCATAAATTGTCTTGATAATTTAAAATCCTTCTATAAATAAAAAACAAATCCAGTTGTTTTCAGTAATAAATTACATCAGATATTTTAAAAGAAATAATAATGCCCAAGTATTTTTTTTTAAAAAATCATTGAACAGGGAATATTTTCTAACTCATGAGTTTATCATTATTATTCTAGTGCCAAATATGAAACAGACATGACATTTAAAAATATAAATGAGTCTCCTTATAAACGTAAATGGATCACGTAAATTAATTCTTCACAGAAGACTAATAATACAAATACTGAAATATTGAAGTTTGTCCCAGATATGCTATGTTGATTTTACATTAAAAAATTAATTCATGTAATGCATTATATTTCTATGAGTAAAAAAATTCTATGATCATCCTAAAGCATACCATAAAATTTTTTGACAAAATTAAAAATAGTCATTATATTTTTATAGCAAAGTAGAAATAACTAGATGGAGATTATATATAAAATTTTTATATCAAAACTCATGTTTATTGGTAAAAAATTGATAACTTTCTCCCTACTTAGAAGGAAAGGAAAATATGTTTTGTTTCATCACTTCTACTCAAAATTGTCCTAAAAGGTTTAGTAGTGTAAGGAAGAAAAACAAAATTAAAGCCTACTGATTAGAAATAAAGCTGCATTTGCACTTGATCACAAATGTTTAATGTTTGTGCAAAAAATTCTGAAAATTTATAAATTTTGGAAATTAGAATTTAAGAAGATTTCCAAATACAGTCAATATACAAATATATAAAATGTTATATGTAGCACAAATAAATCTTTAGAGAATAAATTTTTAAACTGTTATTTTAAGTTACATTTAAAAATATAAAACATGGGAGGCTTAATTCTTTGCCTTTGGAATATTTACTTGGAAAGAAGTTTACATACCGGAATTTATGTATTTTGGAAGTGACAGTGTAACTGGTATTTTATTTTTTGTTAATGAATTTCTTGGTAGAATGCAATCCTTTTAAATCCGTGTGATAAAAATGTGTTAATTGGAATATTACACTAATTGCTAAAATTCTCCATTCTTAGTATCAGTTGTTTGTAAATGATAGGAAAATTCATTTTATTTTTTGAGGGTTAATCATTTTCCTTATATTTCTAAATAATACTATTAATTTGACTGAATTCTTTCTATTATTGTAGAGCATAACACATTTTTGTCATAAAGGGCAATAACCATGGGTGTGTCAAACCCTCCTTTATTCTTTAGAATATTTCTGTTGATGAATTATTAATTTTAATTTTATGAGTTTTATTACGTTAAACAGAAAAGCATCACAAAATAAAGTATTGCATTTTTAATAATTTTTGAATGTTCATAAAAATTTTGAACATCAACTAGTTTTTGGGGTATAAAATCTGAAAAAGAAAAACAGAAATAATTTCCTATTTGAACTGCAATGAAAATACCAATACTGCTCTACAAAACAATAATCTTTCCTGAAATTATCACACCTAAGGCAGTCTTCATACATGACAACAGCATGTTCCTTATACACGTATCGCTTATACTGACAGCACATATATTTTGCTTTCCTGGTCTTCTTATAAGACATACTTTACATTTTGCTGGTCTTCCTATTTAGTCAGGAGGTTCTTATTATATTATGGAATGTGTAGTTAACAGGACCCTAAAATATCAATAACATAAATATTACATTCTTAATATATATTTCACATTTAGAATAAACATCAACATTTTCACATCAGTTGTGTACTTGCTTAAAAAACCTAACAGATACCATCAGAAATAATAAGTATGTGAACTATATTGTAAACACAAGTAAAATTCTACCACGGAAATAATCTTTGCTTTTACCTCCTCATCTAAGGCAGTCTTTACACATAACTGCATGTGCCGTGCACCTCTCACACTGACCGCACATTTGCTTCGCTTTCTTTTCCTATACATCAAACCATTCTTGTTGCATTTCTTCTCTTCCTGTTTTTACAGGAACTTCGTACTATGTTATACAATGTGCACTTAGCGAGAAAATAATATCAATAAAATAAAATATCAAACATGTAATGAGTGCTTAGAATAGACATTTTCACATAAGCTGTTTACTTGCTTACAAAACTTAAAAGATAACATCGGAAATAAAAACTTAAGTGAACTACAGTGAAAATGCCAGTAGATATCCTCAACAAAAATAATTGCTACAATTGTCACAACCAACCAGTTTACACACATGGAAATTGCATGTTACATACACAAGTATCACTTATACTGATAACACATGTTTTTTTCCTATCTTTTCTTGTAGGCACGCTTGACATCTTTTTGTTTTTCCTGCTGTCATAATACGTCTTTGAGAGTTATGCCTGCTTGTTCAACTGTCAGTTCACTTATTTTTTATACTGTCGTTCTTTCTATAAGTCATTTACATTCCTGTAGTTACCATGAGAAATTCCTGCTAAGTACTACAGATCTATAAACACTTTTAGTTCAGTTAGATAGGTGTCATAGTAAATATATTTTAATATGGTTATTGGTGCCTAGGGAACGTTTTAGCATGCATTTTCAGCATCTTATAGAATTTCATCTATTACAGTTTCCAATATTGAATGGCATTGCTGACATTACCTCTTGTCTAATATGTTGTATACCTGCCAAGCCCCTCACTACATTTTAAGATCTAGTTCTAACATTAGATCATTCCAATTGGTTGTGTGATGGTTTTGCATTTTCACTAGTCAAAAATGCACTCACATTGCTGTTTTCTTCTCTATCTAAATCAAAGAGGTCTGCATTTCCAGTGTCTGCATCAGTCGATTCTTGCACCATTTTACTGTAACAGGAACTTTGGCTCACATGGCCAACATCAATGTCATCATCATCATCATAGACTCATAACATTCTTTTGTTTTGAAAACACATATTTTTCCATATGGGTCATCATCATCCATGCATTAGTAATCTGATGATTCACTGTTGAACTCCTACAATTGTACTGAATTGGGCTACTCGTTCCAGAACAATCAAAAGAAAACTTTTAAAACAAATTCTAGAGAGGTGTGATGCTCAGGTAAACATACATAAACCTGTTTTATAGGAATGTGAGGTGTACTAATTTAGGAGCATTCTCAAGAAGATGCAACAAAGAGACTTAGTAGTCAAATGAGACCTTATTCTTTATCAAAGAGAGTGCTAAGGCAAAATATGATGAATCAAGAGTGAGAAGAATGCATTAATTATCCACTATGTGTAACTTATTATTTCAAATCTATGTATCATAAATTAATAAATATTTATTATCTCAAAGTTTCTGAAAGCCAGGAATTTAGACAAGGCATAAATGAAAGCCTTTGACTGAAGATATTTCTGGGTTGGGAGTAAAACTGTCAATGGGGATTTTGTTTCTATCTGAAGATTCATTCAAAGGCATTAGTGGGGGAATCTTTCTCTAAGTTCACTCTGGTAGTGTTGGTAGGATTTGGCACCAGGACAAAGTATAGGCCATATATCACAAGGCTGGGGAGCTGATCACTTGCAGAGTGAGGTAGTTGAAAGAGAAAGATGGAAAACCTAAGATACGAATCACAAAATTTTTATAGCATGATTTTGAAAGTAATATATTTCTCTAAAATTATTGAGAAGTGGAATTTCTAAATAGAAATAATACTTATGTATACACTTACCGGGGGAGAAGGAGTTAGTAGCCATCTGATATACAGTGTACTCTTAACTTTTTTTGTACATTTCACTTGTAAATGGTATATAGTGGTATGAAATCACAGATAAGTGGGCATAAAAAGAGACAAAGCAAAGAAACCAAGTACAGAGAAGATTTGAAGTTACTTCAGCTACTAAGATTATCCCAAATACTAGAGCTATTGTGAAGATAACAAACAAATACAAACACTTCTTTAAATAATTGAAGACTTAACATTTCAAATGTGAAAAAATAATTAAACAGAATGTCAAAAAGCACCATAGTGATTTTTAAAAATTATTTTTAAAGAAGAAAAAAAAGACAGACATAACAATGAAACCGAATTTCAAAATAGGTTAGTAGGACAGTTACAATAGTTGATAGATTGCATATTGTTGTCTTCATGGTAGTTATTTAGAGTACAATATATAGGCATGATATCTTTTCCAAACAATAGTAGCACACAACTTTCTTTTCAATGAACTAAGAGAAACTAGGTGCGTTACTGTCTTAGCTGTCTTGTGTATACATGTTTTTATCCTTTTTCCCTGTCTTTCTTTCCCCTTTCCTCCATTAAAGTTTGTCTATTCTTTTGAACAGATTCTTCCCAATTCACAATATCTATTGTACATTTCAATGTTATTTACTCATTGAGTTTCTCATGCTAGAGAGACAATACATTGTTTGCACATGTGAGTGTGATTTATTTCACTTATGAATATGGTCTTGAGTTGTATCTATTTAACCTATAAATGTCTACAGTTTATCTCCCTTTAAGACTGAGTATTACTCCATTGTATAAAAAAATCTTTTTTATCCATTCCTCAATGGATGGGCATTTGGGTTATTTTCAAGACTTAGCTATTACAATTTGTGCTGCTATAAACATGGGTGCACATATATCACTGTGGTATGATGTTTTTAATTCTTCTTGGAAGATACCCAGAAGGGGAATATCTGGGTCAAATGGGACCTCTAATACTAAGTTTTTAAGAAATCTCCACACTGATTTCCATAGTGGTTACACTAAGCTACTTTCCCACCAACACTGGAGAAGGGTTCGTTTTTCCCCACAGCCACACCAGCACTTATTATTCGTTGATTTTTTGTAGATAATTATTCTTTCTGAGGTCAGATGGGATCACAGTGTCATTTTAATTTGCATCTCTCAAATGATGGATGATGATGAATGTTTTTTCATGTATTTATTTTATTTTATTTATTTCTTTTTTTGTGTGTGTGGCACTGGGGATTGAACTCATGACCTTGCGCTTGCCAGGCAGGCGTTTAGGCCACTGAGCTAGATCCCCGGCCTCATGTATTTATTTGCCATTTATATTTTTTTATCTGAGAAGTACATATTCATTTCAGATGCCCATGTTTGGATTGGGTCTTTGAATTTGAGGGGTCTGAGTTTTTTCAAATCTTTATATCCTCTAGATACAAGTCCTTGGTCTGTGGCACAACTGGCTATCAATTTTTCTCACTCGGGGTTGTGTTTTCATTCTGTTGATGATTTCTTTTGTTGTGCAAAAGCTTTTTAATAAGATGAGATCCCATTTGTTGATTCTTTGTACTGTTTCCCTTGCAGTCTGGTTGTTGTTCATTAACTCTGCCTACGACTATGTCTGAGATTTGTGCCTATTTTCCTTAAAGTAGATGTAGTGTTTCTGTTTTAATATTTATATCTTTGACTCATTTTGCTTTAATTTAGTGCATGGTGATAGACATGGGTCTAATTTTATTCTTTAGCATGTGGAAAGTCAGTTTTTCCAGCACCACTTATTAAAGAGGCTATCTTCTTCCATTGAATCTGTTTGTCAAAGATAAGGTGGCTCAATGTGTTTGGATATGTGTCTGCATCTTCTATCCTGTTCCAATGATCTTCAGGCCTGTTTTTTTTGTTGTTGTTGTTTTGATTTTTTCTTTTTTCCTGAACTATACCAATATCACAGTAGCTTTGTAATATAAATCTAGTCTGGGATTGTGATGTCCCTTAGCTTGCCTTTGTTGTCCAGAATTTTTTTTGCTATCTAGGTCTTTTCTGGTTCCAAATGAATTTTAGGAAAGTTTTCTCTACATCTGTGAAGTAGGCTAATGGTATTTTGATTGAGATTGCATTAAATCTTTATAGCAGTTTTGAGTGTATTGACATTTTCATTATGTTGGGTCTTCCTCTCCAAGAGCAAGGGATATCTTTCAATTTACTGATATCCTCTTTAATCTCCTTTTATAGGGTAATGTAATTTTCACTGTATAGATCTTTTACATGTTTTGTTAGATTGACTCCTAAGTGTTTCATTTTTTTGGATGTTATTGTGAAGAGTGTGTTTTCCCTAATTTCTCTCTCTGTGAGTTTGTTGCTTGTGTGCAAGAATGCTATTGATTTTTGAGTTGACTTTGTATCCCACTATACTAATGAATTTGAATATTAAATCTACAAATTTTTGATGGAATTGTTGGGTTTTCTATGTAGAGTATTATGTCATTTGCAAATAATAATAATTTATTTTCTACCTTTCCTATCTTTATTCCTTTTTTTCTCTTGTCTAATTGTTCCTGCTAATTTTTCCAGAAATACATTGAATAGGAGTGGTGATAATGGACATCCTTGTTCCTGATTTGAGAATGAAAACTTTTGGTTTTTGATCATTTAATATGATGTTAGGTGTTGATTTGTCATAGATACCTTATATTAGATTGAGGTAAAGACTATTTGTTCCAATTTTCTGGAGGGTTTTCATCATGAATGGGTGTTGGACTGTGTCGAAAGCTTTTTCTGCATCTATTGAGATGATCACATAAATTTTGTCTTTGGTTCTGTTAATACTGTGTATTTCATTTATTGATTTGTGTATGTTGAACTATCCATGCTTCCCTGAGATGAATCCAAGTTAGTCATAATGGATAATTTCTCAATGATTCGCTACATTCTGTTTGCCAGTATCTTTTTGAGGATTTCTGTGTCAACTTTCATTAGGAATATTGGCCTGTACTTTTCTTTCTTAGTTGGGTTTTTCTCTGTTTTTGGAATCAGGGTAATATTTGTTTCCAAGAATAACTTTGAAAGTAGTGCTTCACTTTCAGTTTCTTTAAAGAGTTGTGGCACTATTTCTCTAAGTTTCTTGTAGAATTAGACAGTGAACACATCAATGCCTGGACTTTTTTGTTGGTGGTAAATTTTTAATTATATTTTGAATTTCATTGACTGCTATCAGTTTATTTAGAATTTTTATATCTTCTTGATTTAATTTTGACAGTTCAATTGTGTCTAGGAATTTCTACATTTCTTTTATGTTCTCCATCTTATTGTGTTGATGATATCCTGGATTTCTGTGGGATACATTGTGATTTCTCACTTTTCTTTGCTAATTGCTTCAATTTGTGTTTTTTCCTTCCCTCTTTTTGACGAGTTTGGCTAATGGTTTTGTCAATTTTATTTATTCTTTCAAAGAACCATATTTTTGACCATTGATTATTTGTATTCCTTTCTTAGTCTCTATTGCACTAATTTCTGCTCTTGTCTTTATAATTTTCTCCTTTGTACTAGCTTTGGGTTTCATTTGTTCTTTTTCTAGAAGTTTGAGATTCAACATTAGGGTGTTTATTTGAGCACATTCTGTTTTCCTGATGTATGAGTTCATCACTATAAATTTCCTCATAGAACTGTTTTCATTGCATCCTGTATGTTTTGGTATGCTGTACTGGCAATATCATTTAATTTTAGATATGTTTGATTACATCATTAATCTCCTATGTGAATCACCAGTTGTTTAGAAGGGTGTTGTTTAATTTCCATGTGTTAATGTACTTTTGTTATTTTCTTTGTCATTTATTTTCAGTTTCATTGCAGTATGGTCAGATAGATCGCATAGGATAATTTCAATTCCTCTACATTTACTTAAACATGTTTTGTCAGCTAATAAATGCTCTATTTTGAAGAACTTCCCATGTGCAACTGAGAAGAATGAGTATTTGATGTTTTGTGGTGGAACACTTTGTAGACAACTACCAAGACCTTTGTTCACAGGAGTGGTTTAATTCTAATATTTCTTTATTGACATTTTTTCTAGTCAACCTCTCTGTGAGCATGAGGTATTAAGATTCCCCACGGCAATTGTGTCAGTGCTTAGTTGGTTTCTCATGTCTCTTAATAATTGTTTTATGTAGTTGGGTGAACCTGTGTTTGGTGCACAAATATTTATGATTGTTATCTCTTCTTCTTGGAGTTTTCCCTTAATGAGTATATAGTGACCTTCTTTATCTCTTTTGATCACTTTTGGCATAAAGTTTGCATTGTCTCCAGATAGAATAGCTCCCCTTGCTTTTTTCTGGGTTCCTGAGGCATGGAGAACTGTTTTCCATCTTTTGACTCATAGTCTGTGAATTTCTTTTTGAGATAATGTGTTTCTTGAATGCAGCATATTATTGTATCTTGCTCCTTAATCCATTCTCTCAGTTTGTTTCTTTTGATTGGTGAGTTGAGACCATTTATCTTGATGCCGATAGCTGATATGTATTAGTTTTTCTTTTTTATGTTGTTTCCCTTTTCATTGTTCCCTGTCTTTCTGCTCTGTTTAATTGCTCGCCGTGCCTGGCAGCTTTTTTCTATTGGTGTTCCTGTGTTTATGGTATTCATTGTCTTCTTTTAGTATGTCTTTCAGAGCATTCTGTGGAGCTGGTTTGGTGATTATAAATTACTTGAATTGTTCTTTGTTATGGAAGAATCTTATTTTCCATCGATTTCAAAAGAGAGTTTTCAGGGCACATTAATCTGGATTGCGGATAGTTTTCCTGTAGAGTTTGAAATTCTTCATTCCAAGCTCTTCTTGATTTGAGGGTTTGTATTGAGAAGTGTTCTGTGATTCTGATGGGTTTTCCTTCGTAGGTGATATGTTATTTTACTCTAACTGCTTTTAATATTTTGTTCTTGCACTGAATTTCAGAAATCTTGATTATTATATGCCTTGGTGAAAATTCATTTTGATCATGGGTGTTTGGAGTTCTAGATGCTTCACATATATGTATGTCAAATTCTTTATTCATGTTTGGGATGTTTTCTGCCATTTTGTTGTGGAGAGGATTTTGATGGTTTTTGTGTTGTCTCCAGCTTTCTCACTGATTTCAATCAATCTTTTGTTTTTCTTTGCTTCTTCCTGTAGATTTTGGGTCAATTTTTTTGTAGTCTCTTGAGATTTTTAGATTTCTTTCTTTTCCTTGTCGTTACTTGTGTTCCTTTCTTCTATATCTGATATTCTATCTTCTCCTTCATTCAAGATGCTGTATATATTTTTAATAGAGTTTTTAGTCTCTTGCATTTCTGTTTGCATCATTTCATCGATTCCTTTACTTGTCTCTGTCTGGCATTCAAGGTTTCCATTATTTTCCTGAGCTCCTCTATTTGTTTATCTATGTTAGCTTTAATGTCTTTGATTCTGATAGTCATTTCTTTTTACACCTTACAGATTATTTTTTTCTATGGCCTCTTCCATTTGTTTTTTCATTTCTGCTGCTATCATTTCAGAGTTCCATATGTTGGCTCCTGATTTTCTCTATCTCTTTGTGTTCTGGATTTCTCCTAGGTGATTTGGGATTCTGTTGCTTCTTTGTCATGTCATTTTATATTTTCTACGTTATTTTGTTTTCTATGTAGACACTTTGATTTCTAAGTTTAGATAGTCTTATTACTTATGTCAAAGCTTTCCTGGGAGGTGTCTGTTCCTTGGAATGTCTCCTCTTGCCAGCACTACTATCTTGGGGCAATGGAGGAAGGAAGAAGTGCATACTTACACAATTCCCACAGTGACCACCATCCAGGGCAATGGAGAAAGTGCAGAGTGCAGACTTACACTCCTCTTGCAGGCATCACCATCCCTGGGATGATGGAGAAAGTGAAGAGCAGGGACTTACATTCCTTTTTCATACACCACCATCCCAGGGACAATGGAGGGAGCACAGCACAATGGTGAAATTTGAGAATACAGATTGCTAAAATGAGAATTAATCATCCAGTTAAATAGGTCAAAATAAGGTATGCAGAAGCAAATATAGAAAAGAAAAAGAAAATACAAAAGAAAGAATGAGTCAATGAAAATACTTACATATATAATTAGATGCTTATGAAAGAAACATGTAAAAAGTATGATACATTTTTTAATGAGTTAAATCATTTGTTACAAGAGAACAATGAACAGAAAGAATTAAAAAATCAGGAAGCAATGCAAAACCTAACAGCATAAGAGTTACAGGAACTCAGAACAATGAAGAAATGCTTTACAGTCAGAAAAAAAGCAAATTACCTTCGATGGACAACCATTAGACTGCTGATTATATTCTAAAAACAAATAGTAGGAGCCAGAAGATAAAATTAAAACTTCAACATGATAGAAAATATTTCCAATCTAAAAATCCCATTGTCAGTGAAAGCTTCCTTCACACATGTATCTGTTACCAAAAATCTATTCACGTCATTAAAACTTAATTAATGACAAGTTCACACTCTTAAGTTGCCTCTAAACAAAAGTAGTATTAAGTATTAGAGTTTCATAGAATAAGGGAACAATGGAATTATATAAATGTAGGTTATTTAAATGCTTATCTATTTCATAAAACAACAATACTACTATTAGAATTCAAGAGTACGTGTTAAAATCTGTTGACAATAGCATAGACATTGGAATGGTAGAGTTACAATTAAAGATCTCCATTTTATCATTTATAAAAGTATCAATACTATCATTTAATGAAAAAATTCACGACTAAATGTTGGAGCAAATACAAATATAAAGAAAATGTAGAAATTTTTCTTCAACAATGAAAAGTATACAAAAAACTTTAGCTTGTGAATAATGGAGAATATATATATATGGATTAGGTAGATTTATAAATTTTGCAATGGAAGTATTTTCTTATAAACTTATCATTATACATTTGTCTTTGTTTTTTGTATTGCTACTGTTCTTATTTCTTTCCCAAATGATCTAGAATTGTAAGATCTGTTTTGGCCAAAGTGGGCAATAATAATCAAGAAGTAATTGGAAATGGATAACAGAAGCTACTTTATAAGTTTGATGTGTACTTACAAATATGCAATGTTTGCTCTCATATTATTTTCAATAATGAAAAATTTAAACTTAGGCATGCTACTTTGAATCAATAACGTGTGAAATTAAGAAACTCTGTTAGGTAACTTGTAAGTTTGACCAATGAAAAAATGACTAATGTCTTTATTATTTAAATAGTCCTTTAGAAATGAGAAGAAAAAGCATGTTAATAGTTAATTCAATTGAGGAGGACCAATATAAACTAAAATATTTTAAAATTAAATAAGATACTATGTAGTATACTTGTACTTCAAAGATGTTTTGATCGTTTCTTCTTTCTAATTAAAATTGTTTTTGCAAATCTTGTGAAAGAGGGGCTCCCAGGCACTCCACAAAGCTGTTGGGACTGACATGAACTTTGAGTATCACTTTGGTAAAACATCAAAAATTTTAAAATAATTACTTCTTTGACTCAATAATTTTCCTTTTTGAATTTACCGTAAAGAAACAGTTAATGATTACAGAAATTTTGCATGACAGGGCTTAATGACTTATACTGTAACTTTGAAACACTCTAGGTATAATCATAAGTTAACTATAAAGAATATAATCAACTAATTTTAGTAGACTGATAGAGTTTCATTGAACCTTGTGTATAGTTTTAAAGAATGTGTAACAATTACAGAAAATTATAATGCCTTGTCAATTAAATAGGTAGACACTTAAAGTGAAACATAACATTTTAATTTAATTTTTGTGACAAGTATGAATATAAAAAATTTTTAAAAAGTCACATTATATAAGGTATGATTGATAAGTAATATGTTGAAGGTTTAAACTTTATACTTAGTGCAGTCAAAGTCACATTGCCATTAATCCCCTTCAAAATACACTGCCTTGCTTAGATCACAAATCTTGTTCTTGCCACTTTCTGTAGCAGTTCTGGTAAGAATTTTTTGTGAATGTCTTTATTGTACTGCCAACCCTGCTTCAATGTCCTAAACCCATTCATGACATCCTGACCTAGGGAAATAGCGAGAAGTTACATGGTGCCAGAATTGATGAATAAGGATGGACGAGGATGCAGTATGATATTTTTATAAGTCTGTCTTTCCATTGGATGGTACTTACCACCAGCATTCACCATTATTTTTCATCACATTCTAAATTCACTCAGGATGGCCTCCAACACTCCTTTGGAAAGTTGGAAAAGCAAGGGATAAGTGTGTTTGAAGAATGGGGACTATTTTGAGGGGCATTAATGGTGATGTGCCTTTTGCTGTCACAAATTATCTTTTTAATTTGAATATTGACCATATTCATATTCTGATCATCCTTGTATATGTAAATATGTAATGAGTTTTGGATTTGTTGCTAATTTTGTCTTATTTTGCTTGCATCCTACGTGGTTTATACTTGAATCTGGAATGTATAATTGATTACATAAAAAATGGTCATTGACAAGTGTTACCATACATTACTGTTAAAGTGATGCTCAGTTTCCTAAGTCAGTGGTATGTTGGAATGGTTTCCATTGGTTTTTGATAGCGACCATTTGCGTAAGTTTTCATAATTCTATTTAGAGATGATAGGCTTGTAGCTGGAAGTTGGCCAAGGGGACTTTTTACACCACAAAAATGTCTAAAAATGCCTCATATCTGACCCTTTCATTATAGTAAGTTTGTCAGTAAATATTTGCTATCACATTTCAGTAGTAAAACAAGTAAGAATATTTCAGAAAATCAAAATAGTTAACAATTCACTATTCTCATGAAATAGTTACATCTGTACATTTATTTCTGTAAAACCAACAGAAATCATATTGAAAACCAGCTAGCAAATACATTTCCACTGCTATTTTGTCCTCTCATTGATACTTAAGTGTTATTATTTTCATTTATTAAATTATTTTTGTTTAATGTCTATTTTCATATAACTGCACAAAAAAACCTTAGTAAGATTCACAACTTTAACAGCCAATATTTATGAATTAAACAGGCCTTCAGGCAATAGTTTTGGATTTGGCTGCACATAACAAAATCATATATATATGCATATATATACATATATATATATATGTATATATATATATAAACAATTTGCTGAGAGCCACTCAGGCTTTTTAAATCATAGTTCTAATGAGGTCATACCTGCTGAGAATGAGAGACACTGAACATTTAATATTGGCACATGGATATAAAAGAGACTATGCACTTGTTACAAATGTTAGCCAACCCTATCAATGAAGGTTCTAAGGTACAGAGAAAAAAAAATTGTCTTTAATATTCTCTACTTTGCTATGCTTTGTAAAATGTGTAGACTTTAAATGCCTGCATTTTGATACTTCTTCCTAAACAGGAAGCTTAGCTTTGACTAGCAAATAGTGAGTCCTACAATTCATTGTTACTCAAACTGTAGTCTATGAGTAGGTTAAATGAGCCTCACCCTCACCTAGGCGTTTGTTAGAAATGTTGCCTCTCAAACCAATCCTGATCCACTAAAATCCCATTTCTAACAAGATGGATAATTAATCCATGTGTACATAAAAGTTCGTGAAGCAACAACATTATCAATATTCCATGACATCTTGGGAGAGAACAAGTTTTACTTGTTTTAAAACCAAACTATAAAGAGTCGATAAATAAATTCTTTAAAGAATATGATTTAAATTATATTATTCAAGTCTTTGTAGTACAACTTTAAAATTGTATGGGACTATAGTCTCCATTAGTTATATATTATTTTCTCCACATTTAACCATATCCTTGCCATATATATGTGAAACATATATGCTCACTTCAGCATACGATTTTATTTGTATAATATTACTGATACTAACCAGGCATCTCTCCCTGCCCGGATCAGAAAGTGTAGGGATTCTTTTGTATATCACTGATAAAATAAAAACAACTTATCCATAAAAGCAACTGGCATATAAGAGTAAATATAAATATGTTGATACTAATTCATTAATATCTAATTTTTAAAAATTATTATTCAAAATCTTTTTTAGATTTTTTTTCCCCAATCAGGTTTTATTAGTTCATTTTGGTTATACATAATCGTCACATTCATCATAGAGAATTTGTACCTGTACATGATATAGCTTGTTTCATTTTTTTCTCCATTTCCCTAAATTTCTAATATATCTGAAACATTTACTTTTCTAAATTCTTCAAATTAATATATCAGATGCATGTAATTGGCTTTGATAAGAACTAGTGCAGGAAAGTTAATTAAAACTATTGTAGATATGAGTTCTTTCAACCTCACCAGGAAAACAATAATACAATTGTTCTTTTAAGTCTTGCTAAGAATGCTTTATTTGATCTGCCCACATAGAAAGAGATCTGAAAAATTCCATGTAGAAATTTTTCAGATCTTGAGTTACACTAGATTATATCTAAAAAAGAGAATGTCATATTTATTGAATTTAACTTCAAGCAAAAAAAAAGTTACAATTTCAGAATGCTATGTCTTCAAAAATGTCAAAAAGATCAGGCAATATTGTTTCTACTATGTAAATAATCTTGCAGATAGGGTTTCCTGAATTCACTGTGTACTTCCAGATATTTTGCCAGCAGACCATTTGGAGATAGCCTAAGTTCTCATCTACCCTGCAAACCAGCAGATACTTTTCTTTCTCTCTTTGCTCACTTAAGCAATCTTAATACAGTGATGTTCATCATGAACTTCAAATGTCTTAGATAGGAAAAAATCAAATATGACACATGCAAACAAGAAGGTAACCAAGTGTTAAATTACAGATGTGCATTTCTTAACACCTTACTTACGATTTTTAATATACTGTTCCATCTAGAAAAATACAAACCAAAACAGAAAATGTTGATCCATGATGAAAAGGTGAATTTTTAAAAAATTAACTACCTCATTTAATGAATAATTAAAACCAAATATTTTGTTATGGATTCTACAAAAATATTTTAAATATATGCCATAATTTCAAGTTAGAATCCCTTATAAATGCAAAATGCTTTTATGTTTAAATGTTTTATCTGTTCCAATCACTGGTTAATGGAAGGTAACACATTTACTTCAAAGTATTACAAACTGACTTAGCCTTCAATTTTAGTATGAATTGAAAACTCAGTCAATTTATATTTATGTGTGAGAAATGACATGTAATCTCTCTTAGAAAAGATTGGCTATGATTCCTTTACTTGCTAGAGTTTATCTCTTCCAGTGTCAATAACCTAGATATGCTTGACCATGAAAAAATAATGAAACAATAAATCCAGATAAAACAACGCGTTGCAGAAAACTGAGTTTAATTTCTCATAACTATTTTTCTAATCATCATTCTTTTGAAAGTTCATAAGGCAAAAAGCTGAATAGAAAAAAATCCTAACAATGACACCAAAATTTAGTTTTGGTACTTTAGTTTTAAATGTTTATTACACACACTCAATATTTTGCTTCAATAAGATTTCTAAGAATATTCAGCCTTACTTTATCTTTGTAACTTGAAGAGAATAGGGAGTATTTGTGTGTGGCATACTTCCCAGAACAACAATCGATTCCAGCATTTGAAAAGGGCTTTATTCTTTTCAAATAATCTCTCCAGAACAAACAATATTTCTTAAGTAGAAATATTGAGTAACCAGAACTAAAACTGAGAAGATACCTATGTTTGCTTTTTCAATTAATTTCTGAAAACATGAGAAAATCAAGATCTATTTTTTATGGGTAAATAATTTTTCACTTTTCCACAAGATCATATGTTCATTTATTACCTGTGGTGAATTTAAAATTCAGACCTATTTTTTCTTGTATCACATGCTTTCCAATACAATTTTCTCTTAATCTTTTAATCTTTCTTACATAGCTCTCCTCCAAATTGTTTTCACACAATATACCATTTAATGACATAATTTACCATTCTTATTAAGTGATTGCTGGTGTGATTTCCACTGGATATTGCAGTGCCAAAAACCAAGTGGTATTACTATCATTCTCTGTAAAAAATCATAAGCAAATACACAGAGATACTGTTAGCATTGTGTGGATATGGAGGCAACATATTACTAGTGCTCTATATTTAAGAAACAGTTTTTAAATCAGTTTAATATTAATGCATGATTTCATCAGAACTGTGATGCATAAATGCTAAAATAAATGTACTATGACATTATTAAGTCGTGCAACTTTTATTCTTTATTTGAAACATGTGAGCTTAGTAGTAACCATAAATAATGGTTTAGGGCTTTGTAATTCTCAATATCTGTACTTTTAAGAATCACAGGACACTTTTCATACACAGTGAGGGTAAAATCTAAAGTAATTAGAATGACTAAGATTTTTGAAAGTTAAATATTATAAGAAAGGATTAAAATTAGTATAATGGGCATATGGAAAATAAATGAAAATCTCCCAATCAAGAAAGAATAAAAATTTCAATACATAACATTTGTAATTAAAGACTCCCTAGTAGCAGAGGAAATGAAACTTAGCTATGAAGAAGAAATAAGATATAAGAAACTCCACTGTTATATAAAGCATCTCTTCCACCTTTGTTTCAGCAATGACTATAGCATTTACAATTATATGATTGAATTTTGTTTTTATGGCTTTATTGCTGCATTTATATCCTGTCTTATGTGTCTCACTTTAAAAGTTTTGTAATCAAAGTCCTTATGACATATCTATATTGTATTATAAATTATAAAACCTAATCTCAAAGGGAGCAAAAATATGATTTGCTAAAAAATTAAATGTATATCTTCTATATTAATAAAAATGTTCAATATATGAGGTTCAGACAAATGTTAACTTCTCTACCAAGAGGTCAGTGGGATTAGGTTCCTAGATTGTGAGTGACACCTTCACTTAGAGTGAATTGTAATAACAGTTTTTAAGTCAATAGAGTTCTCAAAGGGTTTCATATTACAATTAAGTAAAGTCATAAAAAGAAGTGGTTTACATATAATAATTCCTAGGGTTACACTTTGAATTTATATACCATGTTTGTTTTCAACTTTGTTAATTGAAGAATGGTTTAGACTATTTTTTTATATTCAGAAAAATTTCAATAAATATTTAATACATCATTATGTGATTGGTAGAAAATCATAAATATCATTAGAAGAAACTACAACCTTTCTTCAGTATAACTGAAATACTACAAAAAGTAAAAAGTTAACAAATATTGAGCAGGGAATTTAGCTCAGCGGTACAAGCACCTACCTGGCAAGTGAAAGGTTCTGAGTGAGTTCAATCCCTGGTACCAAAAAAAAAAAAGTTGACCAAAATAGTACACTTTTTAAATGGTTAAATGTAACTGTACAAATGCATTTCAAACTGAATGCTTTCTGCCTTTCCTGACCCAGATAGTGGTAGGACTCATTCACTCTCATTTGAATCTAGAAATTCTTCAGTGAAAATACCTGAAGAGAATCATTGTAACCTAATATCAACCATTAAATATTAATTTAGTGCACATCATTGATAATTAAAATTACTGTTATTAACAATTTACCATGTGTTAGAAAACAGTTTTGGCATGTATTTGGGTAACCATGATATGTAAGTGATATTAAAAGATTAATGGAAAATTTTTTGCACATTAAACTATTTGGTTTAGTTATTACAGTGCATTAGTTTCTGAGAAGTGTCTGAAAATGGATAAAAGAAAATTAGAGTAGTCAATTAAGCAAAGAGATGATCTAATGTTGACCTAAACAAAGTGAAGTCCTAGAACACAAATGGAAATTGCTACTGAGCGTGTATCTTTATGTCAGTTAATTCAACAAAAAAGGAGTATGCTTTGAAAGAAAATTGTAAAAATAATCAGGTAAGGAATGGCAGTAAGTGTTCAACTTACAAACATTTGAGCTGGAAACCTTCACAGATACCAGGGATCCTCATTAGGGACATTTGCAG
>RJWT010007413.1:0-27664 GCA_004365215.1 Cuniculus paca | reverse complement strand
ACTTCAAAACAAGGCAGTTGAAATACCACAGTGCCTACCGTAATGCATCTTGTTTACATTTTAACATGAGTTTTGGAGGGAATTTCCAACCATAGCAATATCAACTGTATAGTTGATGTGATTTAGTGTGGCTGCAAGACACCTCAATAATTTTTGTCACTCTTGTCAAGCACAAAACTAAGACAGTTACATACGTTTCTGTATCCTATAAGTCTGAAGCATGGTGTATCCTGAAATAGATATATCCTCGAGGGAGGGAGCAGTAGGTTCCTCAGGAATCCATGATCTTCATGAGATAGTAGCAGGGATGAGGATTTTGATGAGGCTGGTTAAAGTTGTATTGAAATGTGCGATGGTCTAATTCTGGGTTTGGGATATAGTTTTAGTGGACAAGTACACTTTTTCAATTTAATGATTTTCACAGTGGGAGTTTGTAAAGATTTTGCAAGATAAACAGACTTTTTACCTACATAAATGCCTGATGGATGTGGGATAATTCTTCATCATGACATCTGGTTACCCCTAGCCTATATTCAGTAAATGCTAACAGTACTGAGGGATGAGAGGTAGGTGGGTAGGTTGACTCTTGTATCTGGTCCACATCAGAATCATTGGGAAGAGGGGAAAATATTACAAGGTTTGAAAATGATATACAGCTATAGAGAAATTTTCACTTGGACTCATCTTCTTGAGTAACTATTCTAAGTCTTACATTTTTACAAAAATATTTTGCAATGCCATTTTATACTTTAAAATAAAATTTATAACTAGTCTCCTTATATGTATTCAAATTTAAAAACAAACAGGAAAAATTAGAATTTTTAGCTTTATGAGAGATATAAAAAGAAAGTAACATAATAAAATAATTCATATTTCATTAATAAAGTCCTAGACACATAAACAATGTAAAATGAAAAAAAGAACAGATGCGTAAGTATCTGTATGTTGAATCACCATGCATGTGACAATTAACTATCCCGGCTGATACAGGTACACGTATTGAAAACACAAATAATAAGAATGTTTCTATCATAGTAACATAATTTTCTGAAACTGGGAATAATGTTTGGGCATCAAAAACAATTTTGCTAATAATATGATTTTATATGTAGAAAACCCTAAATATTCCACCAAAAACCTACTACACTTAATACATAAATTCAGCAAAGCAGCAGGATTCAAAGTTACAATACAAGATCAGTTGTATGTCTTGCATTAACAATGACCAATCTATGAAGGAAATTATGAAAACACAATTTACAATGACATAAAAAATTTAAAAATTGACCAAAGAAGTGAAAAACTTGCACAATACAATGAAAACTATGAAACTTTGCTGCAAGAAATTAAGGATATAAGTAAGTCACTGAAGTCACCCCTCTAGTGTCCCACTGCCTCCAACCAGGCTCCACTTAGCAGCACAGTCAACCAGGAACTCATCGATGGATTAATCCAGTGACTGATATAGGAGCCCCATGACCCAGTCACCTTCCAAAAACCCACTTCTGAACACATCTGGGGGGACATTTTTCATATAATCTGTAACAGTCACACACTATCACATACAAATATTAGCTAAAAATACACCAATTTTCTTCATAAAATTAAAACATTTCATTTTATTTTATTTTCATCTTTATGAGACAGGGTCTCACTATGCAATTCAGGCTGGCCTTGAACTCACTTTGTAGCCCAAGCTGGCCTCAAACTCTCAGCGACCCTCCTACCTCAGCCTCCCGAGGGCTGGGATTACAGGCATGTGCCACCACGTTCAGCAAAATTAAAACAGTTTGGACATCAAAAGAGAGTTTAAAAATTCAGAATTTTGAAATAGGTAATACAGATAATGAAAGTTAAAGAAGAGATTGAATGGGGGAAATATGGCGGCACTTACCATGAAAAGCAAGCTCAAAAGTTTTGCACATACCTGAAAGGTAGCTTCATATAAATATTTCTCAAAATTAAACTCGCCTTGTCTTTTTAGATTGCGCCAACATTTTTTACTTAAAGAGACTTGTGAGCCATACACAGAAAGTGTATTGGGAAAGTTAAAATCATCCAAAATTCTACAACCCCAAGGTAAACATTTTATATTTTAGTGACTATTTTCCCAGTCACTTTCCTATGCAGTCATATATTTTTACAAAAATAGGAGATTATTTTTCTCTCTTTGTTTCTTTAGTGCATTTGATACTTTATGGAACGCTTTTTAGAATCCAGTGATTACGAAGTATTTGTGTAATTTTTGAAACACTGAGTGTCTCATTACTTTGTGTATTGCAGATGACTTAATTAAAGGATACAGATATTTCACTGGTATTAAAAATGGACATAATTTACTCTGGGAAACTTGGTTTTCAAATGATATGTCTTTGATTAAATAAAGTGCATACTTTTCTTTGGTTTTAGTGCTTCTGTGAATAAACAACTTTGCAACTCTCTTGTGCTTTGGGTGATCATGACCTCTCAATTTTGAATATTGCCTGCCCTTTGTTTTCACTGAACTCTAGTCTGTGAGGACAGGAGATCACAGCAGTGTGTCTTGACTCTAAATTGCCACATACAAGGCTCCACGTGATAAGACCTGGTGAAAACTCAAGGGCAAGGGACAAGGACAGGGCACAGAGTTCCTAATGTAGTTTTGAAGGGGATCTGGGAAAAGAAAATCTGGGTGACCATGTCATTCTTACTGCCTCCCCAAGGGTTGCAGGGTCTCAAGCATGCCTCTTGCATGTTCTCATCTCAGGCTCTGAAATTGGAAAGTAGCACCACTGCTTTGATGTGAACTCCACATCACCCTTCCTGCATAGAAGTTAAAGAGAACTAAGGGAGTTGTAAAATGAGGGACTTAGTTAACTGACCTTCAAATATCCTACCAGGTTGAGGATTCTACGACTGTCTATGTCAGGAGCTCTCTGCAGAGGTGAGGGAGTTTCCAGTTTATTCTGAGGAACCCTTAGAAAAAAACTTAAGGTGAATAGTCCAGCATCAGGCAGGTGAAGAAGGCCATCTGTTCTACAAATAGTGGCATTGGCAACTCTCATCTTTCCAATCTATACCTTGATTTTGGAATCGAATAGTTTCTGAATGCATACAAAGGAAGCTTGAATTCCCTAATTCAGTGCTTGAGAAAGAGCTAGAACAAAATTTAACACATGAATTTACCTGATCAATCTTAAAACATGTTATTTGTTATGTATAAAAAATTAAAGATGAGAACCAAATTGAAAAAATAATTGTGGCTCACTTTATATGGTTCACATATAAGACTCCACATGATAAATTGTCTTTAATTGGGTTAAGCAACTATGTAAAGTCAGAGCCTGGCTTAGACACCTATTTTTAGATAACCTGGTTTATACTTCTCTTTTATTTCTTGTATAGTTCAACTTCCCAAACATCTTATGCTTGCTTTGATAATGCATATACACAAAACACATACGGAGATCCACACACAGAGTTATGCATTGATAATGACTTTTCTATCAATTACAAGTCACGTATGTATTGGTGATCCCATAAGATAATATTGCCTAGGGATGATGTAGCCATCTCAGTTTTTTAAATGCTCTATGATGCTCCGTAATGTTACACACTGACTAAATTACCTAAAGACACATGTCTCGTAATACATCCCTTCATAAGCCATATATGTTCGTGTGTATGTGTGTGTGTGAGCGTGTGCATATATATATATATATGTATATATATATATATATATATATATATATATATAGTATAAAATATATCTTTTCATGGTCACCAACCAGTTTAGGCATTCTCATGGTGCCTGAGAATACTTTGCTTTTCCTCTCAAAAGTGCCCGTAGCTGCTTATTCTGAACATCTGGGATAATGGAACTCTAAACAAAGTACAGTGTGTGTATAATGCCAAGGCACACTTAATCCCTCTTTTGAATGAATTACCAAAATTAGTATGAAGGAAAAAATTCAGTAAACCTAAAAGAGCCGACCTTCAATATCACAGCTAATATATTACAATGCAAAACTCTTCCTTGAAGTAGATTTACTCTTATGGAAGCCCTGTTACAGCATGGGTCGAAAACGAGCCAGATTACTAGGTCCAAAAGCAGTGATAAACGACCATCCTCGGACAGAGGATGATGTCCAGTAAGGTTTCTATGGTTTTGAAATGAAATCAGGTTGATTTAATGTCTTTATTTGTGCCCTAGTTGGGGGAAGGGGGTAAACACTATCTCCTGTTACTACGATAAATGTGTTAAGTGTGAAGCTGTTTAAAAATTGTAATGATAGAGAATGAAATGCACCGTGGAAAAGAGACTAGAAATATGGCACAAAATCATGAAATGAGATTCAACTTGGAAATATTAATGCCGATACAATTGGGAATTATAATATGAAACAGGGAAATTATCCAAAATCTTGCCTAAAGGGAGAAAAAAGAGAGACAGAAAATAACAAAAGTCACAGTGCTGTTCATTCCCAAACAAGATTTGCCATTTCCAAGAGTGAATGTTAAAACTTTTCATATCTAAAAATATTATACAAACCAAAGAGTGAAGCTTAGATGGCTGTAACCACACAACAGAGGGCACATCAGGTCAGTCCTCATGTGAATCTGTTCTAATAATACCTCAGGATGAACTGGTGGCTCTTGCAGAAAAGCCAGTAGAATTGCATTAACTGACACTGCTAGATAGCCTCAGGTGACTAGAAATTAGTCATATTAGGAAGGTTTTTGGACTCTAAGAAGATGGAATAGGTGGTGGGTGACAGACATTTCAATAGTCTGCCTAAGCCAGGCAATCTATCTGCAATCAGGAGGCAAAGCATCAAAATGGATCATTTCATCTTTCAAATCAAGGGTAAAAAAAAAATGCTAATGCCACAACTGTTTAACTATGACCAATTTGCAGAATCCAGTAAATTTTTTTTCTTTTAATGATTCAAACACTACATCTTCCAAATAGTGCTGCTTGTGAGCAGAAGAGATGCAGAGGCCTCAAGCAAAGCTCAAGATGAATAAGCTTGACAGAAAAATAAGTTTTTAGTGTTGTGGATCTTCCAAATCTCTCCGGTGATCAGGAAAGTTATTTTAGGGGAATTATTTATTTTCAGATGACTTCCTATGAGAATCAATGTTCAAATCAATCATATATGAATTCAAATTTTAGTTCTACTACTTCCTGTCAATGAACTACTAAAAGTCTTGGTTTCTTCTGCTGAAAAAATGTGGATTATGTATTATATCTCAAAATAGATAAAAGAGCTTAATGCATAATGCACGAACAACACTTTACACAATGCTTGCATATTGGAAGCATTTATAATAGAAGCAGTATAATTCAATCAAAATCAAGTAAAATATAGTGTACAAGAAATACCTAGTTCAAATCTTCATTATCTCTAACTTGCCAAACAGAGCAAGTCTGTTGTTTTTTTTTTTTTAACCCTACTGTACCTCTATTTTCAATGCAAAGAATGATAGTACTACCTTCTTGTGTGGTTACTGTCAGACTTTAGTAAGAAAAAATACATTATTTAGGCAAGTCTCTGACACATAACTACTCAAAAAATTAGCTACCAAAAATTAACAAGACTCTTAATTCCAGTTATATTAAATACAATTGATTAGTTATTTGGATTACATTTAATTTGTCTGAGCTGATAATCCTGAATGGCATTGCTAATGTTTAAACATCAGAATGTCTGAGATGCAGCAGTCTGTAGCAATTACAAGCACGATTCCTGCAGTCAGAAACACTTGGGTTCAAATTCTGGCTCTGACTCTCAGTAGCTGGGTTGTTGTGGGCATGTAATTTAACCTCTGGAAATCTCAGTTTCTTTATCTGTAAAAGGTTGTCTACTTCATGGGGTCATTGAGTGGTTTTAAGGGGCCAACACCCAAAATGAGGGTGGAAGGGCAAAACAGAGTGTTGACTTCCCCTGATGTTTCTGACAGGTCCAATGAATTGGAAAAAGCCAGAGAAATCTTTCTTCTACCCCGCCTGTATTGTGGGTCAGCTTCTGGCTAGTTCCTAAAACTGGGAATAGTTCCAGGGACAAGCTGCAGCTGAGGACACAGAGAACAGAAATCAAGGACAGTTGGGAGACATAGCTGTGGGCAAACTCAGATCCTTGTGGATGGAAGTTGGCTGAACCTGGTGTCATTGGGCAATGATCATGGGAAAGAACAGACAAACAAGAAACATTGCATGATCTTAAAGACACAGAAAAAGCCTCAAAATCAGAAGAAAGAACAAGGTGTTTCCATGAGTGGGTCTGTGAAGAGAAGAGGATGAAGGTGGCTCTGGAGAAATCTCAGCTTCTCAAGATGTCTTTTTTCATTATGCTACTAAGATTATTTGTGAAATGCCATGTGGTTTGCAGACAAGTGCTATTCTTACCTTACTTGTCTTATTTATGAAGCACTAATTTATCACAAATGAATTATTCCAGGCACCATTCTTTTTTATCCTTAAAAATAATCAAGTTTTATTTTCACTGTCCAAATTATAAAGCCCAGATGAGGCCACCAAATAGAATCTTTTCATGTTAAATATATCTCCCTGCAGAACACTTGGTTTTTTCTGTCCACTGGAGGGGAGAACAGAAATAAATTTTGTCAAAAGAAAACAAAATCTCTCCCTTAAAAGGGGTTAGCATACTAGAAAAAAGACAGAAGGTTCTGCAAGCAATGGATGTGTAACTGGTTATTAATGATGGGTGACAAAATTAGAGATAATAAAATAAAATTGGCGAATTGAAGTTAACCCTAGCCCTGTAAATAAATATGCAAAATAGGAATAGTTCACTCATTTTCTGATCTGTAGCGTGGGTCACACACAGATCAAAATCAGTGAAATTCTATTCATAAATTACTCCCTGGGAGTTGGTGGACATTTTTGGAAGGTTTTCCACTCCAAGGTCATTTGATAACTATTTATGTAGGTGTTAATTTGCTAACCGGTACCCTGAGGAGCAGGAATTAAGAGAAAAGGGAATGATTTCTGAACTTGGAGAATTTGGCCAAGAATAAGATAAATAGAAGATGGGATAGATCCTTTTGTAATTTGAGTAAGTCAGAAAAGCAGGGCTGAGATTTACATGTACTTTTCTGTTTATTCTCAGTACCAGTGAATTCCAAGAGACAAGGCTTCATCTTGACTAGCATCTTGATTCCCTTCTAACCTTCTAGCTATTTCCTTAGAGGCAAATTTATTAATGAGTACCTGGTACAGTACCTGAATTCCCATGTATTTAATTTGTCATTAGAATATCACTATGTATCTTACATATTTACTGCTTTGAAGATTTTATTAGTAGAGTATTTTATCATGATGAAAGTCATCTGGTTTGATCAAGTGAACTTCTTTCTGGCAAAAAGATGCCATCCTTTTAACTTTTGTTAAAGATATAACAGGTTTTTTTAATGGAATGGATTAATTTCTCATAACAATAAGGTATGTTCATTTGATGATCAATTGATGTAGCATTCTATTATTCTTGTAAACAGTAAGATGGGATTCATAATTTGAACTAATTTCTGTCTTGAGCCTTAAGTCAAATTATGCTGGCCAAGACATAATAGTACTTTTGTTGACTAGGCAGAGATTGCTCATTTGTTTGATTGTTGGTTTTTGCTTACTTTTATATGCATAATACATAGCAAGATATCTACTCAGACTACAGAATAATGGGTTTCAAATGACTAAATGAAGTGTATCATTTTGACACTTCAATAAATGCAAAATCTCTAAAGCCTACTTAAACATGGCCTTGATCACTTTTTCAGGAAACCTCTACAAAAAATTTACCATAACATTTTTATTTCATCTCACTTGTCACATTTTATAATATAGCTTTAAATAGTCACATACTACATTACTAGGTAATTCTTGCCGTTGAAGACTGGGTGCTAAGGTCATCAGATGATAAATTTTTAAAAGTTGTTGCTGTTCTGGAGAATTTTTCAGCATTCTCATAGAGGATATTCCTAAATTTAGGCCTTCTTAATAGCTGAAGTTCTAAAAGGTGCTCTGCTTGCTCTGTGCCGGATTCCTATTCACTGCACCAAAACACTAGTACTTTTGACTATGCGGAAAATGCAAGTTGCCCATTGGACATGAAAAACCTGAACAGCACTGTTTTTATTGAACTGGAAATTACTTTCCTGAACGGTGAGTTTCCTAAACAAAGTAGACCTCTTTCAACATCAATGCCTTTTGCCATGGGACAAAATGCCAATTATCTCCAACTCTCTATCAAGAAAAAGGTGAAACGTCCTGGGTCATTTCAACATCTTTTAGAAAGTAATGTAAAAACTTTTGCAGCAAGTTATGGTTTTTCTTTTTATTTATTTATTCATTTATTTATTTATGTATTTATTTTGGTCAGAGTTCGAACAGTGATACTGAGTGTAATTATGAGTGCATAAAGAACCATCGGGAACAG
Organism: Cuniculus paca; assembly: GCA_004365215.1. Lineage (NCBI taxonomy): Eukaryota > Metazoa > Chordata > Mammalia > Rodentia > Cuniculidae > Cuniculus > Cuniculus paca. The sequence goes on along the minus strand of RJWT010007413.1, from coordinate 19,229 downwards.
TCTAGTCTGTCCCTGCTCTGGAGAAATGCCTGCACCTTACACACTGTCCTTGATAAGAAGACTCAGGCTGAAATTTAGATACCTGCAGACCAGGTAACCCATACTTCACTGCAGTGTTTCTCCTTACTCTCATTTTTCATTGCATGGAGAGGTTAGTTTCAGCACATTGGTAGGTGTTTCTGCAAAATAGTCATTGTTACTTGATATAGCTCCAGCTATTCATAGGGAATTCCACTATTTAACTATAGTCACCTCAGATCAGATTTCGAATGAGGCATTTTATGCTGGTTTTATAGAAGAAACATTTTCAGTTAAAGATTCCTTCTTCCTCACCCCCAGGGCAAGCCACCTTAGTCTGGACAATAATCTATCACTACTGCGCTGACTGATTTTATACAAAGACAAAATGACCTCCAACCTAAAAGCTGGTGTCATTGGGGCACATTACCATTGGGTGGCACTACATGCTCAGAACAATCTACCATGACTAGTGAACACATTTCTGAAAAGAAATTTGTATTTTTGTAAATTCTAATAATTGTCTTTTTCTTAATAAAGGTAGTTCATTGGGCATATAATTGACAAAAGATAAATAGGAACTAACCTGCCTTCTGGATATTTATGTACTTTAATGATTTCAGAGTGTTATTTTTGATCATTGTTGTAGCATTATTATCTGGTGAGGCCTTTGGCAAATATTGGGTATTCAAGATATTTTTTAGACATTTATATGCCAATATGAGATCTACATACAAATTCTGAATGCAGAAAGATAAACTTTCCTGTCTATTCAACTACTGTCTAAAGTTTCAGTCTAAACTACTTCATATTTGGTAATCTAAACTATATTAAACACAGTAATCATTTTTATCTGCCACAGTTTAAAGAAATGTACAAGATTCTGTTTTTGATGAAGTAAAGGTGGCAGATGCTTAAGTTATCGTGATCCATTAAATCGTGTGTATAGACATGTAATCAATTTTATGTACCCTACACATTTGTATTCTATGTTGGATTTTTAAAAAACAAACTACTCAGACTAGTGAAAAGAAAAAAATACATTTACGAAGCTTTTAGGGATTTTGATACTTGTTAATCTTGGTTTTGACTGTTTATTTTCATTGAAGATGCTTTTCAAACTAGTTTGTTGAGCTAGGGTGCATTTTGGAAAGTGTTTTTGGCTATAGACAAATACCATCTGTATTAAAGTAAACTTGGAATTATTTGTAAGAAAAAAAGACTATTAGTACAAACCAAAAACAAAAAAAGATCCAAAATGAGTCGTTGGAGAGAACCAAGAAGAATATACAGGTTTTGTTGAAAACATTTCCAGCAAATTGATATGTCAAGTAAATAATTGTCACTTAAAATTGATTTTTACATGATAGTAGAAACTTGCTTCATAAATTATTGCTTAAATGACTCCTAATGATTTTATTAGTAAAAAATTATACTTCATTAAAATGAGTTGAGTGGAAATATATATATGTATTTAATTTTAGCAAGCATACTCATAATTTAAAATTCACGTGCATGTGCAATAGACATTTTTACATATATAATGAAAAATGTAAGATTCTTTCCTCGCTATTTATTACAATCAAATAGATTTTCAGAAATAATTTTTGAAAACTTCTTCCAATTTTGCCTAATTAATGACTAATTAAACTGCAAGTATAAATTAAACCATAGAAGACTAAACAAGTAACCTATTTAGTCCCATCATATTTTTCATTTAGAGAAGAAAAATAAACACTGGATGTAAAGAAAGTTAAATTTTAGATTTCCTTAACCATTACCTTTGGAAACCAACCAGTGATACCGTGTACTAAGGGAGTGTGACATATAGAACGCAACAAACAAGGATACAACTTATCTATTGACAATACAATACGCAGTGTGTATTATTTTATTATTTTCTGTACAGATATTTTCAACAAACAATTTTGAACAGGTTTAAGATTATGATTCTTGGTCACACAATGGCTGAAAAAACATGTTTACATGGATAGTGCATGAAAATGTTGAGCATATTAGACAGAAATTTCAATCCCTGAAAGCCCGTCATGGAAAAAAGCAGTTTGTTGGGCCTGAACTGGGCAAGATGCTCTCGAATGCATGTGATAATTACTGTGTTGGAGGTGGGAAAGAATGAATCAAGCACGGATCATGTTTATTGTCCTTCCTGTTCACCTCCCTGCTTGGAGATAATGATAATGGGGTGTGGCCAAATGAATGTGGAAGGGTTTCACATTTCCCATTCCTGCCTTGGACACGTCTCAACCATAATCTGCTAGTGTTGTTGCTTGGGTAAACAGCGGAAAGCTACAGTGGAAAGCTTCAAATGCAGCCCATTAAAAGATTGTCCACACATGATGTCAAATATCTTTTGGTTAATTTAGAAAGATTAGGATTAAGGATTTCCTTGTACCTCAACCAAGAGACTTCTAGAACATTCTGATTTTTTTTTCTTTGTAGCAAAACTGGCTAATGTTTTTAAATCACCATCAATTGCACAGGCTTATGCCTTCAATAGTTAATGAGACATCTCAAGAATTTGCCCTTCACATAGGGAGCTTTTGAGCAAACCAGTTTTAGCAAGAAGTGTTAGCTTTGGATTGGAAGCAAAGCTGCAATTCCAACCTGCCAGTAACTAGTCTCTGTATTCTTTCCAATTTTGCCTAAATGCCAGTTTCAAATGCTAGTAGAGTCACTTATGAATAGAATCCTGAAGCTGATAGGTTTGATTGTAAAAATCTCACTGATCACCAGGTTAGGAATAACTGAATTTATTTTTTCTTCCCCTGATAACCAAAAATTCCTGTACTTCAGAGAAACTCACATATTTTTTTTTTCATTCTTCACATGGCTGGCTAAATCTCAAACCCCATGTCTACAGATACCTTGATACACAGATCTTCCCGTTCTTTCCATAATGAACTGATTCATGTATAGTATCCCCGCATTCATATGTTGATCCCTTAACCTGTGAAGAAAAGGCTTTTAGGGAAGCAGTTAAAGTTACACGAGACCTTGCTGTTATAAGAAGAGACAGATGCTACAGGAGACTGTGGCATTCTGTCTTTATGGCATCATTGTGTTGATTTCTTTTTTCAAATTTATCAAAATAATGATTGTTTTAATTATTTTATCATGTGTTTATTTTCTGTCTTCCTCACCATTACGATCACTAGATGTTTTGTAAATTGTTTGCAGGAAGAAAAGAACAAGCAAAGAAATCAGGAAATCATTACTAAAAGTTCAGAAGAAAGAAAATGGCAACTTGGAATATGTAGGCATAAGAGAGGAACACAAACAGATTCAGATATCTTTGGGAGGTGTAAACCAGTAAGACTTGCTGATGGATTTGATCTTGGAGGAAAGCCTGAATGGAAGGGAAGAATCGAGGGTAATGCTTAAATTTAGTGCTTGAGGAATAGTGGGGTCATTTGGAGACATGGGAATTTATATAGCTGCACTTTATTGTAAATAATCACTGTTGACACTTCCTATTCTAGCTTAGTGCTTCTCAAAATGGAAATATGCACATGAATTAAAACAGAATTCTGTCAAAAAATAGATTCCGATTTAATATCTGGACTCTATTATGTTAAATAGATGTACACGTTTGTTCTTCCTCTAATGTCATACTGTTTGATTATTGGAAGTGTATGTAGATCTTGGCAATGTAGTCCTTTAAATTTTGTTCTTCTGTTGTCAAAATTGTGTCCTAACCAAGCTAAACTCACTTAATACTTATAGGTAAGAATTTCCCCAAACTAATGAAAACTAACAGACCATAGACCTAAGAAGCTCAGAGAAGCCCATGGAAGATACATACAAAAAAAACACAACTCAGTACATCTTAGTCAAACTGTTGAAAACCAAAAGTAAAGAGCATATCCTAAAGCAATCCAAAAGAAAATTATTTACTATAGGCAGAGAAAGAAAATAGGAAAGAGAGCAGACCTCTTGACAGTAACAGTAACTATGCAAACCAGAAGAGAAAGAGCATTACCTTTGAAGCGCTGAAACATAGTAAGGAAGAGGGTAGGAGGAGAAGAAAGAATATGAATAAGAGAAAAAAGGAGCAAGAATAAGAGGAAGAAGAGAAAGAGAAGGGAAAATATCCTCTCTAGTTAGAAAAGAAACAAATTATAAATTATCAATATCAGCATTTAAAGATAGTTATTGCTATAGATCCTACAAACATTATTAGAACAATGAGGAACTATTTGCCACCTTCTATATTTCTCCTACTTCTGATCTATAAATTTAATATATGTGATGAAGTGGATAATTTCACTGAAGACACAAATTCTCAAAGCTCTCTCAAGAACTATAACAAAAAAACATGACCTGAATAACCAAGTCATGTTTCAAATACCTTTTCTTTGATGAACTTCACTAAACAGTCAAGTAAGAAATATTTGCAATTTTACACAAAATATTCCAAAGCATTTAAGAGAAAGACCCCTTCCCAATACATTTGATGAGACCAGCATGACTCTGATACCAAAAGCTCAGACCAATATTTTTCATGTATATGGAAACAAAAATTCAACAAAATATTAATAAAAAATCCTGCCATGTATAATGTATTATGATTAAGGTGCAATCATTCCAAGAATGGAAGGTTGGTTTGAATTTGAAAAATCACTTCATGTGATTCACTATAACCATATGCAAATAAGACAAAACACATGCATCATCTCCATGAATACAGAAACATGTTCAACTAAATCAAATATCATCAATGGTGGAGTCACTGCAAACTGGGAGAACAAGAAAAGTTTCTCAACCTAGTAAATCACACTTACAAAGTACCACTAGGTAAAAACCATGCTAAATCATGAAATAATGCTTTTCCTTAAGATGGGAAACAAAACAAACATATCCAAGGAATATAGATTGGAAAAAATTATAAAACAGAATTGTCTGTATATAAAGTAACCTGTCTATGTAAGAAATTATAAAGAATTCATGAGAAGGTATGCAAAATAAAACTGATTAGATTTCTTGTCTGCAGAACCCAACCTATAGCGAAACAACAAAAGGCAGGTACATCCATGGTAGTTCATAGGTGAAGAAACTTGATATTTTTCCAAAATTTGACTGCAATTCAAAATACTTGAATTACATAATCAATAACAAATTTTGAAGCTGAAATTTTTCTAAACTCTCAACAATAAATTAGAATTTCAATCAATCAATTTTAAAAGAATTATACTAGAAACAATAATAGAATCACAGAATGTTTGAGCAGCCTGGGACTTTAGAAATCACTTCTTTGCTTATTTTCCAAGTAAAGAAACTCAGACTTTAGGTCATTTGCCATAGGTTTACCTTACTAGTTAGCTGCAGAAGTGTATTTGTCTAGGCATTTTAAGGGGTTAATATTAACACCTTAATCATATGTACACAAGTTTAGAAATAAGTAAGAGACAGATTTGTGATTCAAGAAGATAAACTGTTACTTTCACTAGTGTTGAAAATTTTTGGAGAAACATAAAACATAAATGTGAGACCAAATAAGGACACTAATGCTTCATTCCTAAATTAATAATCTTCCTTACCCAGTCATTAGGAAGACAATTTCAGGCCTCCCTTCCAAGTGAAGGCCCCCATTACCTGGTAGCAAACAACAGACCACAAAGTATACTCTCTTCTGACAACCTGAATCCCAAATAGAACAGGCAATGAACTGGGCATACTTGAGTCCCTCCAAATTTATGAATCAAATCATAACCTCATCTCCAAAGGTTCCTCCTTCCCCTTATTCACTACTCTGTACCTGTCTTTAAGCACAGCATTTGGCACATAATAGGCAGTCAGTAAATATGCATTGGATGATTGCATGGATTGTAATTTCTTAGCTAGTAACCTACACAGTGCAATTATGACATCAAGAAATATACAATTTTTTGAGAGGCCAATATGTAACCAAAAAATGTAAAATTATTTACTCATCTAACAAAATTCAAGCCTTGAGTTTACGCTTGTGTTTATTTGCCAGTGATGAAGCATATCATTTCCAAAGTAGAAATGGTAGAAAAAAGATGCTTTTGTCTACCTGACTTCTCACATAAATAATGTGTTTACAAAGGTTGGTGTGTGACTAGTGTACTTGGTTGCAATCACAAGCTGTCATTTGACTCTTGTTTACACAGTCTGGGGGGTCTATAGTAATTTGCAGTCCTTTCTTCCTCACAGATGAAAAGGAAGAATTGGACTCAAACTGGGTTCACATACTATTAATTAATCATTGTGTGTCCACTGCTGCTCTTGCTCAACGTGCTTTGAGCAAAACTGAAGTCATAGAGTCACACATTGATATTTATTCTATTTAAAAAGTAAATAAGTTACAAAGAAAGAGAAAATCTGATCTTAAAAAGAAAAGGCATGATTTTATTTTTACTTAGTGTAAACAAAAACCACACTGAAGTATTTATTTTAATCTTAAAGGACAGGATTCTTCATCATTCAAATATATTATATCATTTCACTCTAAAACATACTGACACTATCTGATGCAATATTTTATACTTTTTCCAAAGAAGTCACTCTTATTTTTTAAAACCTTAACTCTATTTATGGGAGCGAAGAGCTGGGGAGTAAACAAATAGAGATACCCACTTTCACATATTTTAGGGAAATAAATACTTTCAATCTTACCAGTAGATTTTAACTTCTCCACAAAATTAGCTTGCTTTGCTGTAAAATTAATCTTTTATTATTTCTTCAGCTTAAAGTAGACCAATTTGAGATAGAGAAATCAAAGTTTGTTTTCCCCATCCCATGAAAGGTAAAGCAACAGGCAGAGGAACTTAGATGAATTCTTTGATATAGTATGAAATTGAGAGGATACCATCCAGTCACTTTTCTAGCAGACCAACAGTAGTGGAGCTTTTGCTGGGGGTCAACACATCCAGTGACAATATACATGCAACCTTTCGTGATGTTGCATGCGAGTGAATGAGGACGTTGGTTAGACTCATCAGTAAACAGAGGTGATTCAGAGACACATGTGACCCAAAGCCATAGCTATGGTTCAGTAGAAAGGTGACATCTTTTATAGGTCACTTTTCTAACTCTAATCATGATCCCAGGTTGATGTGGCTTAGGACTTAGGAGTTTAGGAGTTTAACAAAAATCAAACATCTCAGATGTAGTGAAATCTCCCATTAGAAGAGATTAGAATCATTCAGTGAACAATTTTAAATACTCAAGTAATTGTCAAAATGATTCCCTATGTTAAAATGGGCTTTCTGAGAACCTAAACCAAACCAAAATAAGTCTAAATATTTTTGTTTAACCAAGCCACCTCATCATTAGTTCACAGCAATGATTCTTCACTCTTAGAGGGAGGCAGGCTGTTCGATTTCCTGACTTATTTCTATTCTAAATGTTCACATGACATTTTTTTATGACATTCTTTTTTTAAAAATGAGATGAATCAGAGTACTGAATCAGAGTACTGATTCAGAAATCGTCTTCAAAAATATCTGGCTTCATTTTGGAATAATTGGAGATATAGTAGGTACCTCCACATCAGGTATGAAGAATAAAAATATGAAAATACTGTCTCTGAAATAACTTCTTCATCTAATTTCAAAAGACAACAGAAACAATGGAAACAACGTCAATTTAAACCTTAGTGAAAGAAAGTTCACATTTCATGTCATTAATTTACTTGAAAATCTTGTATTGAGCTGTAAGTATGTGCAAAATGCTAAGATGGGTAAGGAAAAGATGGATAAAGATTGATTTAGACCGTTTTAAATTTCCAAACCAGATTGTTCCAAGGTTGCAGATCCAAAACAATAATTTAACTTTTACTCAGTAGATAAATAAATGTAATATTCCTGCTTCTGATATGACTTCAGGCAAAAATAATAACCACACACTATGCATTTTTCATAAGGCAGAGTCTATAAATGAGATCAACATAAATGGCTGCTCATATGGCTTCAATCACTTATAATATATTAAGAGCAAATCCAGTTGCAGAGGCCACAGGCCAGGATTGTATAGACCAGGTCACAGCTTACATAGTGTTTAGACAACTCTGATGAAAAAAAATAGTGCACAAAATATCCGTACCTCTAATTCACATTCAGAGCTCAAAATTATAATGAAGTTGAGGTTGGTGGGGCTACCTTCTACCCAGCATTCTAAATCAGCCTTGCCATTATGTTTCCTTCCTGAGGCCTTTGACTCTAGGTTTGGCTTTATTTGAAATGCTGTTGGCTTCCCAAATTTTCTTTTTATGTTTACCATAGACCATGAGTTACAATGTCAGACACACAGCCACATTTTTTATTCACAGCTGTGTGTAGAAGGCCATAAGTGACAGATAAATTCAACAAATATGATAAGTAAATAATCATTTGATAATCTAGAAGACATTCCTGGCATGTGTGTCTTTTCTACAAATACATTTTTCTTGTGTCCCACTTGGAACATAGGTCCTTCAGAGACAGTCTTGTTTAGGTTCTATGTTCAATACTGCACCTTTCAGAACTTTCATATAAAGTCAGTAGCAAATTTAAAAGACCAGCGTGGGCTTAAAAGATCAGTGAAAGAAAATAGTGGATAGTCTTTCTAAACTTTCCATCTGCGTAATAAAGCTACAAGAAGTAATCTTTCAAACATAACACCTACACCTATCTGTGGATTAACCAATTAAACACAACCAAACGAAGTTCCAAGTGGTAGTTTATTATCACTTCCCTATTTTGATTCTTTGTGCTAATAATCATTTTTCTCTTTATTCATTCTCAAGTGAAGGAAATTAAGGAAGAAAATACTGAAATTATTAAAAATAAGAAAAATTTAAATTACAGAGAAGTAAAAATTACAGGGGCCTAAAAATTACCTAAATTATAAGATTTGTTGCTGTTTTTGTTGTTGAAGGCAACCAAAAAACCACCTAAAACTGCTTTAAAAATCAAAAAGATATTATTGGCTTGTATATTTGAAAAGTCCAAATGAATCACTGGCCTCCAGTGTGAATTGATGAAGAGACTCATAGATCTTCCCTGGGTCCTAGTTTCTACTTCTTGACTCAATCACCTTAGGTAGCCTCACTCCTCATTCAGAGGAGCAGGATAACTTCAGCAAGTGTGTGACTCACCTCTGCTGCTTTAAATCCAGAGATAAGAGCAAGTCTCTTGTCCAAAAATTTTTAGTAAAAATTTCATTTCATTATAACATCTTTTCTTAAGTCGCATGTCAATCCCAGCGGCCAGAGAGTGCAATACTGCAATTTGCATGAGCTCATGTCACATGCCTGACCCCCGAGCTTAAGGAAGCCTACGCACATGGGCTGAGAGGAAATTTTAATTTGGTTACCAGAAGAAAAGCAAACATGCTGAGCTGCAAACACAACTGATGTCTACTATATTATCCTGCCTCCAAGTCCAAGATAGAAACTGACTCTTTCCAGTTAAGCTTTTCTGAAATACTCCACAGTGAATTCCCAAATATCTTCATTGTCTCTGTCACTCTTTAGCAAGAAATTTAGCACAGCCTGTGATATGCTATCCTAAGCTATCATAAACCACTGTTTATACTTTTGTTCTTACCTCACATTCTCATTGACTATCTTTTCAGTTCAGATATCGGTGCAGCAGTCAGCTATGTGTAAGGACAAGCTGTCTCTGCTATGTGGACCAACTCTCACTTTCTGCCCTAAAATCTCTCTCTACCATCACCTGGAACTCATTCATTCTGCTGCACGAACAAGGCTGGAGGCACAATGAATCCTTGACCAGTGAGGAATGGGAGGTGATGAGTAAGTATTCCCCTTTACTGACTCCTGAACTGAAAGTTGCAAGACACATTCTACATGAAATCTCAGTCTCTAGGATGTTGGAGCCCCAACTGCCCACAGCTTGATCACCACTGTAAAATGTTTCTCCTTTGGTTCCTGTTTTAACTTCTCAGCCCTCCACTCGTGCTCTGGGAGATGAATTCCCCAAATAAACCACCTGTGTTCAACTACTTACCTCAGCTTCTACTTTCTCAAGGATACTCAAGCAGAGATGGGCTAAAAGTTCTTTGAGGACAAGTTTAATATCTCCAGTAGTACCATAAAGGTATCAAGGATATATTTATTGAAATAACTGGATTCAAAGGAAAAGGAAGTTGTAAAAATGCCTACCCAAGTGAGAGCTGTATGCTGGTATGCAAATCCACCAGATGGCAGAGTTTTGAGGAGACAGCTAAACTGCAAATGTGGGAAGTGAACCCAGAGGCAAAGGAGTTCAGGTCAGCCAAAACTGAAACCTAGTCACATCCTTGAGATTTTATATTCCTTTAGTCATTATTCATTTCAGCAACACAATTGGTCATTAGTCCATTAGCAGCTGTTTTCTAAGCGAATTCAAATTGTTGCTTTTTCAGGACAATAAGTATTTTATTTGAAATCCTTGAAATTTTCCTTCTTGGCATGGGGTCAATAAGTTATGAAAATATTTGTCACTTTGTCAGAATAAATGTAAAGACTGAGGAGTCTATGTTGAGTTGAGTAATAACAAAGCTCGCAGCCTACTGCTTTGACTCTTAAATTGCTTCTAAGTGCTACTTGACTTCTGCAATTATAATTCTTCCCATACATTGATGGGTAAAGAAAAATGAGTAATACTTAGAGAAAAAAAAAGGATCAATATATAACTACTCTAAATTATGCACAGAGCTGATCACCATGCCTGGCAAATGAACTGTGGAAAAGAAGTCCTCCCTGAAATGTACCACTGGGTCCTCATCACAATAATCTTAATGGTTTAGACTGCATCAGCAAAATAAACAATTATTTCCTCCATTAACACAAAGCTATTCATCTTTGTGACTTTTAAAGTTTTTTTTTTTATAGTAACAGGATTGTCTGGGAGACCAAAGCTGTCTAACATTTGCTTAGAAATAGAAAGAAAGGGCAGCATATGTAGAGTCTAACTATTGAGATTAAGGTCCCAAGATGCCACAACAAAAGCATCATATAAAAAAGACAGGTATTAGCATTTACTAAGGACCTCTGATGTGCCAAGACCATACATATATTGAAGTAGACTAAGTAATATCCCTCCACACACATATGCCCCAAAAATATTAGGACCTGATCCTTAGATCTTAAATGTCGCCTTATGGGAAAAGAATCTTTGCACTGGATCTTGGAAAGAGAAGATTACTTTTGATTATTCAGGTGGGTCCTATCTGCAGGCACAGGTGGTTAAGTAAGAGAAGAGCAGAGAAGGATTACACAAAAGATGAGAAGTATATACAGTATGGCCTTGGAGATAAAGATCGGAATTATGTGACAACAAATCAAGGAACGCAGCTAATGGCAAGAAATAGTATGGATTCTTTCCCAGAACCTCCAGGGAGACTGCAGCCCTGCTGACACTTTGATTTAAGCATGGTACTGATTTCAGGCTTTTGCTCTCCAGAACTAAAAGGGAATTGAGTTTGTGATCATTTTTACAGCTGCCGCAGCAATCTAATACACATATGTTATCTCATTTACTCCTCACAGCAAGTTTTTAAGGTAGCAGCTACACCTATTTTATAAGTGAAGAAACTGAGTTTGACCTCCAAAACGTGGCTTCCTTCACTTTCTTTTCTTGTCCTAATCCTGGTCTGCTTTTGCCCTGCTCTCATCATGTAGTTTTGCTTGGTTTGCCTTTCTCCTCCCTAGACTGTGAGCTGCTCTGCTGCGGGAACTGTAGCTTCTTTTCGCTCCCCAGATGTGCTTGGTGCTATAAGTCTGTGCTTAAAAATATTGGTTGGCTGAATGAATTATGCTACTTTAACTCCTAGATAGACACAGAATAAGTAGGCTAGCATCGGTAGGTATGAGAGAATTTGGAATTTCATGTTTGAATGAGGTGGAATGCAAAATAAGAAGGCACAACTTTGTTTCTGTACACTGTCTTGTTTCCTTCAGAGGACCATACATATAATAAGGGCATCTACTCTGAGAATTAGTGTGACTATTTAATGATCTGTTATAAGTAAAGGGCCTAGAATAAGGTCTACTGCAAATAAGAACTATGTAAATATACTCTATTTTTATAACCTCTTTTGTTTGTAAAATAGAAGATCTTCTTTTGAAAGTAAATAACTAAATGACAAAAGAAGTTTTCATCTATTCTCTATAAACTATAATCGATTTTAATAATGAAGTTATAATCAATTTTTATACTGTGGAGGCTTGGTGGAAAATGAAACCAATCTTAAGAGGACAAAGATAACTTTGAAATGTCTATTTAGTTTCCGTCAGTAGCAACATGAAACCAAGAAGGTCAATATACATACATTCATTCATTTGGTCTAAAATTAGAAAAAACAGTATGCTGGAAATACTAAGATATGTTGCTCCTTGAAATTTAACTTAGGACTTTCCATAGTGGTTTACCTTGACATCTGTGAAGTGAAAGGATCCTTACTGACTCTATGTGTTAATGCTGTATTAATCTTTCAATACTTTGATATTTCTAGATTAGCCCCTGCCAGGAACTTAATCTACTGGTTTATTTTTCAGTGATGAACAAATCTGACTAATTCATAACACGTGGAGAAGAAAGCACAACTCTCTGTTTGCATGTGAGACCTGACATTGTTTTTAATTGGTTCCCAAGCTTTTACATAATAAGTGAAAACTGAGGCTTTTCAAGAGATGGATGGACAAAAGAATAACATACTGAAAGTTTTGAGGCTGTTTTTGTTTTATCTTCATTTGTTTCTGGTCTCACAAAGTAAACATTAGATTGTTTTGTAATGAACAAATACTTCAGGGAATAAAGATGTTGACTGTGAGACCTAGGATGCAAAGACCATTTCTTGAATTTAACTAAACAAAAACTCCACTTTACTTCATAAATAGCAGTAACTGGGTAGCAAGTGACATCAGTATACTTTTGTAGATTTACAGCTGTCCCATATTGGCCTTCACTGGAGATAATGATGTCACTGAAGAGAATATATTAGCCCATTTCTCTCCCCAGTAAATTTACTATGCACCAAACTCCCATGTACCAGGAGCACAAAGATGTCTTGGTATTTTATTTTAATAAGTCTTAAAAATTTGGTTAACTGAAATACATTATTATTGTAGACTCTGAAGCACATGGCCATATCTAAAGGACTAGGCATTCATCACATTGCTTTCATGGTCAGGAATGGGATCGTTGATATGACTATACCTGACCTTGTGGTTCAAGAGTCTTTGGGAATGGCTTGTGGGAAGAGTTTGGAAAGGTTCAGAGATGTCACTTGAATATATAGAGCTGGAACACCTCTGGCTGTTCTGCATGGGGGATTCTGGTCAGAGCTCAGAAGACCAGAAGGCTGATAGAAATCTTGCTGACAAAGACCAGGCTTGGGAGGTTTCTGCTGGGAAGGACTGTATTGGGTGCTGGCCTCCAGATGATGTGTGTTATGGCTTGGCAGAAAGTTTGTCTACATTTTGCTCATGTTCAGAGACTTTGCCTGAGACTAAGTTTAAGAGCAGTGAACTAACTAATCTAGTAAAAGAAATTTCAAGGTAGCCTAATGTTGAGGCAGTGGCATGGCTATTTTGGGAGGCTTTATGCCAGATTTATGTTGCAAAGCAAGAGCAAAGAGCCCAGCAGGATGATTTAAAGCATGAGTTTGGCCAGAAAGGAAGCTTCAGTAAAACTGAGGACTGTAAAAATAGAGCTGAGATCTCCATTGCTGAGAAGGAACAAAATAGAAAAGATGACCTGAAGGCATCACAAAAAGGAGCAAGTCTTGAATATTTTCAGCTTCCAAACTGTAAAAGTGGAAGACTTTGCTTTGAGGAGAAAGCCTCAGAGCACCACGTTCCAGAATGACAGCAGAGGCCCCACAAGGTTCCAGAATGGCAGCAGCATAGTGAATCTGTTCCTCATAATCAGGTTCAGAGTGCCCAGTGACCCAGGCACTTAACCCCTATAGCCAAGAGAGAGGAAAGTCTAGCTACTGCTCCAGCTAGCAGCAGACCTTGGCATCATCCATGTGTTGCTGGTTTTAGGCGCATGCAGAATGCATGAGTTCTGAGCTTAAGGCAGGTTCCACCCAAATTTCAGAAGGCCTGGGAGGCCGGGCAGTGTGCCCCTGAAAGGGCAGTGTGTGAAACTGTGAGTGTGAAGCCAGAGGTGCAATGGAGACCCCAGAACTTTAAAAAAGCCATGAGCAGGGATCACCTAAGGAAAGCTGCAAGGATTGAGCAGAGAAAGCCCAAGAGGGAAGTGATGGAATCTAAAACCACCAGAAGTGCTGTAGGGCTGGAACCACACAAGCCCTTTGGAGCTCACAATTTGCCATAGATTGCTTCAGATGCTGGAAAAGCAACTATAGGACTTAACATTTGCCCTGCTGAATTTTGGACTTGTTTTTGTCCCAATCTTTTGTACCCTCCTGTTTGTAACTTTTGGAATGGTAACGTCTATCTTGTGTCACTGCATGTTGGCAGTGTTTAACTTTATTTTCATTTGTACAGGGGCTTATAGCAAAGGTTTGCCTTACATCTCAGAGGAGACTTGGGACTTGAACTTTTCAGCAATGCTGAAACTGTTAGGACTTTGGCAACTCCTGCAGATGGACTAGATGCCTTTTATATAAAGGGATACACATGATTCTTTGGGGGGCCAAGGACAAAATGTTATGTTTCTAATGTAATATAATGTTGATAGACTTAATGCTGGTTCCTAAGTATTGTTAAGCTATGTTCAAGTTGTTCAAGTTGCAAAATGGTAAGAATTAGCATGTCTTGGTATCTGGAGGCTGCTTTAAAGAAATATGTCTGGTTGACAAGGGGTGGATTGCTATGGTTGATACTCTGTGTCAACCTGAGCAGTTTAGAAGTTTAACTGAGAGACTCAGAAGGGAGCCAAGGTTCTTACTTTGTAAATATCCTCATCCTGTACAAAGGAGGGCAAAGACATTTTGTGAGTGCTAACCTACCCTGGGGTGGAGCCTGAATACAATATAAGAGAGGAGAAGAGTCTTGTTTTCTCTTTTTGCTCTGACTGCTTTTCTAGCTGCTGCCTTGAAGTGTTGCCCTAGTGCCATGCCACCCTGTATTAGAGCCAGCTGATTATGGTCTGAAATCTCCACAAACAGTAAGCTAAATAAACCCTTCCTTCCTTCATGTTGGGTGGCGGGTGTTTTGTCCCAGCAAGGTAAGAAAAGTAAACAAGACACTGCCAGAGGAAAAGACCCAGGAATACTCTCAGGAATGCTTCTTCTCACACAAAGAATACTGAGATAAGACACCTAAAATGAACTGGAATAAAAAAGATGATGTCTTGGTTACTTTTCTCTCATTGCTGGGACAAAACACCTGATACCCAAAGTGAAGCAAGGAAAGATTTATTTAGCTTACAGTTTCAGGAGATTTCAGTTCATAATCAGCTGGCTCCAAGGCAGAATGGAATGGCACTGGGGCACCACTTCAAGGCAGCAGCTAGAGCAAAAAGCAAACACAAGCCTTTTTCCTCCCTTATATTGTATGCAAGCCACCTCCCCTTTAGTGGGCTGTAGCACTCACAAAATGTCCTTGCCTTCATTTGTACAGGATGAGGATATTTACAAAGTAAAAACCCTGGCTCCCTGCTGAGTCTCTCAGTTAAACTTTTAACCTTCTCAAGTTGAAACAATGTATCAACCATAACAATCCATCCCTTGTCAACTTGGCAAGCAGACATAATTTTTTAAATTAGCCTCCAGATACTAAGACATGTTAACTTTTACCATTTTGTAACTTGAACATTATAATACAGTTTTAACAATCCTTAAGAACCAGCAATAAGTCTATCAACATTACATTACATTAGAAATATAACATTTTGTCCTTGGACACCCAAAGAATCTTGTACATCCCTTTATGTAAAAGGCATTTAGTCCATCTGCAAGAGTTGTCAAAGTCCTAACAGTTTTAGCATTGCTAAAAAGTTCAAGTCCAAAGTCTCCTCTGAGATGGAAGGCAAACTCTTAGCTGCAAGTCCCTGTACAAATGAAAACAAAGTTAAAAACTTCCAACATGTAATGGCACAAGACAAACATTTTCATTCCAAAAGTTATAAATAGGAGAGTACAAAGATTGGGACAAAAGCAAGTCCAAAATCCAGCAGGGCAAATGTTAAACCTTGTAGTTGCACATCCAGCATCTGAAGTAGTCTGCGGCAAATTGTGAGCTCCAAAGGGCTTGTATGACTTTACCCCATGGCACTTTTGATGGTTATCGATCTCTTGGGATGGCTATGTTTTCTCATTGTAGATTTCCTTAGATGACCCACATTTCTGGCTTTTTCAAATTTCTGGGTTCTCCATTGTAGCTTTGGTTTACATTTACAGCTTTACATATTGCCCTCTCTGGGGCAAATTGCCTGGCCTCCCAGGCCTTCTGAAATCGGGGTGGAAACCTTTTCAACCCCAGAACTTGTGCATTTTGTGTGCACCTAAAACCAGCACCGCGTGGATGATGCTGAGGTCTGCTGGCAGTTGGAGCAGTAGCCAGGCTTTTCTCTCTCTTGACTGTAGGGTCAAGTGCCTGGATTGCTAGGCACTATGAACCTGATTGTGAGGAACAGATTTTTTATGCCACTGCCATTCGGGAACCTCTTGGGGCCTCTGCCACCATTTTGGAACATGGTGTTCTGAGGCTTTTTCCTCAAAGCAAAGACTTTTACTTATGCAGTTTGGAAGCTGCAAAGGTTCGAGACTTGCTGCTTTTTGCATTGCCTTCAGGTCATCTTTTTTATTTTTCTGTTCCTTCTCAGCAATCAAGGTCTCAGCTCTATCTTTACAGTCCACAGTTTTATGGGAGATTCCTTTCTGGCCAAACTCACGTTTTAAATCACCATGCTGGGCTCTTTGTTCTTGATTCATGATATAAATCTGGCTAAAATCCCCCACAATAGCCATGCCATGGCCTAAACATTTGACTGCCTTGAAATTTCTTCTGTCAGATTAATCAGTCCACTGCCCTTAATCTCAGTCTCAGGCAAAGTCTCTGGACATGAGCAAAATACAGACAAACTTTCTGTCAAACCATAACACACATCATCTGGAGTCCAGCACCCAATGCTGTTCTTCTTCCCAGCAGAAACCTCCTGAGCCTGGTCCTTACCAGCAGGTTTTTTTATCAACCTTCTAGTCTCTTGAGCTCTGACTAGAATCTTCCCTAAAGAATAAACTAAGCTGTTCCAGCTCTATGCATTCAGACAACATCTCTGAACCTTTCTCAACTCTTCCTAAAAGCCATTTTCAGAGGCTTTTGAACTACATGGTCAGTACAGTAACAGCAATGACCCCACTCCTGGTACCAAATTTTATTTTGGTTATTTTTCTCTCATTGCTGGGACAAAACACCTGATACCCAAAGTGAAACAAGGAAGGGTTTATTTGGCTTACGGTTTCTGGAGATTTCAGTTCATTATCAGCTGGCTCCAAGACAGAGTGACATGGCACTGGGGCAACACTTCAAGGCAGCAGCCAGAGCAAAAAGCAAAAACTAGCCTTTTTTCCTCCCTTGTATTGTATACAGGCCACCTCCCCCCTTTAGTGGGAGTGTAGCACTCACAAAATCTCCTTTCCCTCTTTTGTACAGGATGAGGATATTTACAAAGTAAGAACCCTGGCTCCCTTCTGAGTCTCTCAGTTAAACTTTTAACCTTCTCAAATTGACACAATGTATCAACCATAACAGACGATCATGATCTGCTTGACATATAAGAGTAGTAGCAATGTGAGTGAAATGGTGAGTGTACTCAAGAGACATTTCAGAGAAGAAGCACAAGATACGTAAACTGATCAAATGAGGCTAACATAATATTGAGTTAGAGATCACTCTGAGTTACCCAGTTGAGAAAAATGAGAAAGCAGTAATGCCATGCTAATAGAGGAAATGAAGAAGGAGGAGTTTAAGGGGAAGAAGGTAAATCCTATAGGAAGTGGGGAGAGAAAATCTGTTTCTGAAAATGTTGAATTTGTCATGCTTTAAAGTTAACAATGTAGAGATAGATGCCTTGAAAAGAGGCAGAGATTCAGAATCGGTGCCTGAAAAAAATAGAGCTGTAACTCTAGGTTTGTTTTTCTCATTAGCATTGAGTAATTTTTATAGTGCTGTTCATTAAGCCAATTATCTTCTCACCATTTTAACATTTTACTTTCACAATAGCTCTGCAAAAGCAAACATGGAAAATTTTATATTTTCATTTTATGTAAAAGGAAACTAAAGTTCAGAGAGGTTAAACTATTTGCCCCAAAGCTTCATCGAGAGATACATAATGCCAAAGCAAGAACCAGACTTATCCCTTCTGCAATTTATGTTAGTATTTACTAGACACTGTGTCCTGGGGAACAGGAATCCTACATTTATTGCTTGCAAATATAGATTTATCTGTTGCAGAAAGGTGACACATGAAACCATGCAAGTTGATAGATTTCCCTTGGGGACTATCTATATTAAATGAAGAGTTGGAAGATGAGGAACCAGAGAAGAAAAGAGAGTTCAAGTGACTAGAGAGGTAAGAGGAGGTGCAGGAAGGAGTTAGAATCACAACTTGAGAGGGAGACGTTCTCAGATTCCAAAAGGGACAGGGTTGTCAGCAGCACAAAAGATCGTTTCTTCCTTAATCCCTTTACATTTCCCATTCCAGTCCCATCCAGGGGCAGACATAGATAAGATCCTGTCATAATTAGATGCATGAGGAGTCCTGTACCCTACATGAAATACTTCTCCCTGCATGTGTATTTACAGCAAGTCTGTGTTTCCAACCACATGTCCCTGCCCACAATTTTAAAGACCCAGTGTGAGGCTTGCTTGAATGGATTTTAAGCTCTACCTCCTAGTGATAAAGTCATCAGTAAATTTCACAAGATTCCATATGTAACCTTTAGTCATAGATCAGTATGTAATAACATACTTTAAAATGTAGATCACATCGAGATGCCATGTCTACACAACAGCAAACAGATGTTTTGGCAAAGAGAAGAGCCTCCATATGTTTATGAGTGGCAGTATCTCATAGTGAGAGCCACTTCCCACCCTTTCCTCGTCTTTGATTGCAGTTTTATTTTAAACTGTTTGTTTTTGATATATAGAGGTAAATTTTCCACACAAAACCTGGCTTTCAAAAAGCCATGTTTCCCCTTGATGTAGGGAAACAATATGCAAAAGGAAAGCAGAATGGATTCACTCTAATCATTCAACAAATTCAATAGGA
>RJWT010007412.1:0-27665 GCA_004365215.1 Cuniculus paca | reverse complement strand
TCCACAAAATAAAGATACTTTATCAACATAACATGCCAACAAAGTTACCTTAAAACAACTGAAATAAATATAGTGCATGTATATAAAATATTGTTGTATCTCCATATGTGGTGGCTCCTTTAGTTTTCTTCTCATTAGTATTTATTTTTGCATATTTGTTCGGCACTGGAGTGAATGCTATTTTAATAAAGGAAGAAAGATTGAAACAGAAAAGCTGCTGCAAAGATTTAACAAGAAGGAACAATAGAAAGAGATTACGAAAGGCTCAGGGATTTAGCACTTCAACACTGACAGTCTTAGAAGCCAACAATGGTACCTAGGTAGAAATCCATGTAGACAAAAAACACTGCACAGGTATTGTAATTGCAAATATGCAAAGACAGTGACTCTAACCATAAGTGGCATAACAAAATGAACAAAAGAGGAAGAGGACAAGTTAAAAATAAAGCATATTATTTCTCCCACTACCAAACTGAAGCATCCTGTGACTGTTTCACAAAATGAAATGGCGTTTTACATTTCCCACATATGATTAAAAAACAAGAATAGGTGTGTTTACGGTATGAACAAGAATAGACGTGGAATATGCCAAGAGGATGTGATGCAACAGCTCTGACAATAATTAAGAAAACTTTGACAAAACAAGAATCATGAATTGAAGTCTTTATGAGTTTGAACATAATGAAAGGGCCCCACCAAAGGAGAAGCCTGTGAGACAGCATGGTATATGTCTGCTGTGGGAATTACCAAAATACTCAAGAACAGACTTGAAGAAGTGTATCAGAAGGGAGTGAACAGTCTCCTTGATCACTCATAATCCTTTACATTCAAAGATTGCATGCATTATTTGCAGGCCCCCAGTGGAATGTGAATTTGTGCTCCTAGGGTTCTGAACTTTACTTCATTTTAACATTCTCTTTACTCTTAGAAATGTATCTAGGGATATAAAATTAAAAAAAAAGAAAAGAAAAAAGCAGGTTGTATGACGGGTGACAGATACAGTCTTGTGAGTTTTCAACTATGTGCTGATCAGTTGGCATCTGGAAACCAGGGCATTTATCCATCCATGTCTGTTCACCAGAACTTGTATTTGTGGACAGTGAAGTGACAAAATAAATCAAGATAGAAATATCAATGATGTGGCCATAAATGCGTATGAAGAGACAAGGGGAAGGAAAGTGCCTCAGTGGGGTGAGTAGAAAGGGAAGCAAGTGGGAAGACAGACAGAGCAGGGAAGGCTGTGGATTGTAACAGTCACCAGAGGATTGAGACTTTTGTCACATTCCATTTAATGTAGGAGGAAAGGAACTGGCCTGATAACAGTATGCAACAAGAGAAAACTGAAGTGTGAATGGAGGAGTTGGACTGTCTTTGGAACATTTCACATCTCTTTTTTAATAAAAAATTAAAGGCAAAGAGAAGTCTTGGGAGTCCTTAGATTTTTACCAGCAAGGAAACTGACCAGTCAGGAAAACTTCTGTCTTCAATATTCCTTGTGAATGTCACTTCTGAGAAAACACATGAAAGCTTAGTAGATTATCTGGTCCTCTATCACTGTGCAGTGAACAAAGCAGTTTTCTCCTTAATGCACTAGAATCACAGTGATCTTTCATGACAGAAGGAAGCAAAGGCAATCATCATTTGGAATTGATTTATTTCGTAAAAAATTATAAAGTTTTTGTGTTCATATACTTGCTTTCACTTACAGTCTCTTTAATGAATCCAGATGAGAAAAGCTCCCAGCTGGGATTTTAGATAACTTGTTGTTATGCAAAAATCTGAAAAAACAAAAGATAAATCCTAATCACCATACAGTAACTGTGTTTGGGGGAACAGAACCTTTGTTCATATCATTATTATTTTACCTAATTGTGATATCAATATTTTAAAAAAGCATTTCACTGAGAAATGACAAACAGAAACCAATGTGTCATTTGTTTTAAAGATTTACATATAGTAGCCATCATTATACTGGCATTTTCTCATCTGTAGCCTTTTGAATTTGTTACTTTATTAGTTAGAGATGACAAATGTTAAAGATAAACTCATAAAAATAAATATAAGCATACAGAATCAGGGAAATAGACAATGTGTTCATTAGGAGTAAACAATGTACATTAAATCATTGTGTTGTACACTTGGAATATATGCAATGTATATTTGTCAATTAAAAGTTTTAAATAAAGAATGGCAGGAAATTAGATAGATAGATAGATAGATAGATAGATAGATAGATAGATAGACAGATATAACAGATGCCTGCAACAAATGATCCATGACTAACTAGATCCTATGCATGCCAACCCTTGGCCTGTATTTCGGTTCCCTAGCCAGCAGTACTTTTGCTTCACAAGAGCACAGTCAGTGGCACTTACTGACTCAGTCAGTCCTTTGCATGTTCACTTTCTAATCAGGCCCACACTGAGAGGGCCAGGGTAGGAGTGCAGAGAAGCATGTTCTCCAGGCTCTGGTGCCCAGGAAATGACAGAGAGCAATGGGACATAAAGGAAACCTGACCCATATCCTCTCCCTTTTTGCACCTGGACTGTCTTAATACTGTTTTGAGCTTCCTCCAGGTTTCTTTTTCCATACTACTTCCTCCCAGAGAATAGAGAAATTATAGCTACAGAAGTCACCAGTAAGTGACCATCTGATCATTAGGACCACTAAATACAGATTCAACAAAAAACACATACATGAAGACAGGAGGAAAATGGTCTCTGAAAAATAGAGCAAAGATGGAAGGCATTTTTCTTGAGACTCAAGGCAATGAGCATAAGTAATCAAAATATATCTAGAAAAATTTAACAAATAGCTATCTTTAGCCTCTCTTCATTGCTCCTATTTCCTGACTAGTGTCCTTATCTCAAAGTCACAAATGATCACTGGGCCATGTTTTCTTACCAGGGTTGTTTTGGGTATTATTTTGACTACTTCATTGATAAGTGGTTAAGTAAATGGGAATAAGTTGAAGAAAAACGTATTTTACAGTTTGGGAAACTTTAGTGTGACTGATGCATATCTGCAAAAATAAAATTTTTTGCTGATTCTTCTTATTTGGAGTCCTTACATTCATATTTACCTTCCCCCACCCAAGTCTCCAAATCTAAAAGCAGTTACTAGAGAAGCAGTTTATTACGTAAGAATGAGTGTTCATAAAAGACTGACCAAATTCTACTCAGGTTCCCTTGAACTCTATTTCAAATAGACCTGACTTTTGAATTTCCCTCCTTAAGTCTGCAATGTCTACTTTTAGTAAGAACTTTATTAAGTCAGTTTCATGAGCACCCTTCATCTTTGATACTGGATCAAATTCCTCATCCTCCACCATTCTCTAGATAATACATGATCACCCACCTTACCTTCAGCAAAAATCCTGTTAGGTCAGTTTAACAGGAATCTCTCTTCCTCCTGAAGTTTCCTTACAGTAATTTTTCATCCACTGATTTCCACTCTAATCCTTGATTATAAATTCTTTTTTGTTTGTACTGTTTTCAAAGTTAAGCCAAATCTTTCTTCAAAACTTCAAGACCCACTTGTGATAATTCCTATACCTACCACAATGGACTCCCTTTGAATAAAATCTTCTTTATTGTGCTTTAACAGGTGTCACTGAATAATTTTCTTTAGTAATACATAGACAGGTGTTCATCTTAGTTACTGTTTATGGTAGCTCACAGTATGTAAGTGTTCAGTTCATAGTTGGCTGGTTCCAAGGCAGGGTGGCATGGCAGAGGAGCAACAGTTCATGGCAGCAGAAGAGCAGCAAAGTAGTAAAGCAGCAGCAGCAGCCTGCCTCTCCATTTTACCCCTTCCAGGCTACCCACCTTTTGGGTGCTGCCACCCACACTCATGATCAGTCCTCCCATTATCCACACCCACAACTAGCCAAACCAATCAGTGGACTGATTTAGTAATCACATACCCTTAGTCCCAGCATCATACACTTAATCCCAGCACCCTACATTCTAGATCCAGTCACCTCTGAAAAGTCCCACCTATAACTGCATGAGGCTTGGGGGGACACAATCCATAACAATATTATACATAATAATTCTCATAATTACCTCAAGTTTTAAACTCTGTGCTGCTTCTTTATCCCAAGGAACACTGGAATAGAGTTTTGTGGTGCAGAAATAATGTGATATATTGCAGCTGAACTTTGGAAAAAGCTGCATGCCTAGAATGACTTACATTTTTTTTGGCTGGTCAATATTTTACAAGCACTGTAGGCCTAGTGACAATAACAGTAAACTGGCCACTATGAATGCATTTAAAGCCAGATATGGAGGTGCACTCCTATAATCCCAGCATTCAGGAAGCTGAAGTAGGAGGATTGTTGCAAGTTCGAGTCCAGCCTGGGTTATGAAGTGGGCTCAAGGCCAGCCTGAACTGCATAGCAAGACCCTGTCTCAAAAAGATGAAAAAAAATGCATTTGAAAAACCTCAAAATTGCATCAATAATCAGAGATTGAAAGATGTTACCTATTTCCTAAGCCAAGTAGACCAGAATTAATTGCTTACCAAGAAATTTACAAGAAAAGCAGTGTAGGTCTGGGGATATACCTCAGCAGCACAAGTGCCTGCCTGGCAAGCACAAGGTCCTGAGTTCAATTCCCAGTACAAAAAAAAAAAAGAAAAAGAAAGAAAAGAAAAGCAGTGTACCCATTATAAGAAAATCTTCAAAAGAAGTCTATAAATATTGAAACATCTTCATTGAATTCTTTTCTAAATTTTGTACAAATGGTGGCTAGGTATCTAAATTAATGTTATTTCAACATTTAGTTTATAGAATACATTTTATGGTTCCCAAGTCAGATAATACAACTCTTGACTATTTCTGTTGCTATTCCTTCTCGTGCAAATTAATTTCTTCAGGCCTCTGTATATTCTTATAAAAATGAGAAATTTTGCAAGAATGATTATCATTATTTATATCCCAGAATACTACCCCAGTAATAAATACTAAAACAGTATCATTATCTCAGCAGTATTGTTTAGCAAAGATGCAAAATGTACATATATATTTTGTTTGGTTTGGTTTGGTTTGGTTTTATTCTTTCAGTCTCTCTGAGGTTAATCAAAACACTCCACAAGGTTTTTAACATCTACTGGTAGACTCACTTTGATCATTTTACTCACAATCTTAACCTAAAAGGCACTTCCTTGTATCAAAAGATTGTATAATCATTTGCTACTGATGTCTTCTGTCAAAGATGCTTGGTCAAAAATAATAGTATATTAGCAGCATCTACAGGAAGGAATTTAAAATAAAGACTTCTTTCTTTCCTATAACAGATATATATATATATATATATATATATATATATATATTCATAAAAGTCAAGTCATGAATGAGCTCTTCCTCATAAATATTTCGAGAAGAGAAAGTAAATCCGCCTGAAGTTTAGGTTAATGTTTCAACATGAATCCTTTGCAAAATCCAGGAGATTTCTGAGAAGTAGAGCAAACTTAATATCCAGTTCCAAGCCCTTAAAAAATCTTGAAAAGGACATGACTTTAGTGAGGTACACACATATTTAGTAAAGAAAATGTTTTCTAGTCTCATCTTCTCCCTGCCGGTGCATGCCACTGAACTGCACGCTCTTTGGAGTATGTTCAGGAGCTGTGCTTGTCCTCCAAGGAGGTATATAATATGAAGGCTTTAATTCCTTTGATGTACTGTTTATGATTTTTAAAGGCACAATAATATAATATTTCAAAAGAACCTTGAACATTTCAACCCATGTTGATCTATCAAATATGTGTGGACTATTTTGTTTGACAATGTTATAATAATATAGTTTTAAAATAGGCTTATCTATTGCAGAAAATTTAACTTTGGTAATACATCAGAGTCTTCAAAATTGTTCTATTCATAGATAAAATAAAGATTCAGGTCTTCTTGCCCTGTATCAGAGTCATACTTCCACTAAAAATGTTCCCAAATAAGTGCTAAGAGTTGATATTAATGAATTTAATGCTAGTAGAATGAAAGAGAGCTTTCATCAAATCAAACCCAATGTGAATATATATATTCATTCATGTTGCTAAAGCTAAATGCACATTACTTGATGTGAAATTACAAGCAAATTCATGCTAAATTTGTCTGGATTGAGAAATAATTTAATAAAATAATTTAATTTAATATTTAACATATACAAGAAACAAGTTTCAAGGTTACAAAGCAAAGAATTCTGGTTCAAAAAATAATGAGCAAGTAGAAAACAAAGCATACAAATTTGTCTTGGACCTTCTCAAGACTCTAATGAAATGATAGCCTAAAAGGTCAATAAAATAAATGAACCCATAATAATCAAGGGTTTGAAATGTGCCAGCTCACCACAGATAAGATTTCTGGGAACATAAAATGCATGGAACAGGGATAACATAAAACAGGCCAAGACAATTCAAGGCAAGAGAATGCTATGAGGCAGGAAAAATGGGACAGTTTTGGCCCAGACACTAAAGGGTTAAGACAGAGAAACAAGAATGACAAATGGAATTGAAAACAAAGATCATTAAACATGTATATGGAAAAATACAACTATTTGGTAACAGCCACTCCCTATTCAGAACACCAACTATCAAGAGAAAACATATACTGCATATGATTGTATGTGAGTGAGTATGTGTTCAATGAGTGTATAACTGTGTATGTGTTTATAATGAAACTGAACGAAGAGACAGGAAAAAAAAAAAGCAGTGGCTTTATGTGGCTCTAAGACTCAAGACAAAGTCCTCTCCATTGGAACATTTTAGAAAGAGAGATCTTCCATTTTCTACCCAATTGTTCAAACTAAATTTCCAACCAAAGGATAAATTTTGTAAGAAACAGATTTATGTACAGATAGGTAAAACTCACATGACCTGGGCCCTATTTTTAAGTACATATAGACAACAAAGGAGCACAAACCATAAAAATTTAATCAAGAACATCAGAAAGAAAAATTGTAAAAAAGAAGACAACCCCAGAAGAAACAAGGAAATCCAAGTAAATGAAAACAAACAAACAAAGCAAAAAAGCTAAAATAACAGATTATGAATAATATATTCAGATCTGAATACATATAAAGCAAGAACTAGATGCTATGGAACAGGCATAAATAAAGATAAGAAACAGCTCTTATTATTTAAAATATGATTGAAATCATTTTTAAAATAGTTTATAAAATGAACTTTTACCAGATTTTGAAGGAAAGTAATAAATAAAATGAAATAAAAGATAAAAGATATAGCAACCCAGATAGTACAACTTTCAATTAAGACATCTCCAAAAGAGAAGATGAAAAAATAAAGGGGAAAATAGTCAAATAAATAATTAAAGAGAGTCTTTCAAAGCCATATATAGATTTGAGTATTCAGATTGAAAGCATACACGAAATGCAGTCTAATGAAAATTCTCATTCCTTAATATAAATTTGTAAAATTTAAAAATGTACAAAATAAATTGAAACCTCCTTCTCAAAATAAAATTAATTTTCTATAAAATAAACAAAATCACTATAGGCTGGAATAAATAAAACAGCCTTCAAATATCAGAGGAAACCGTTTATGAACTTATGGTTTTCTAAAAGATGAACTATTGGCTAAATATGAGGAAAAAAGCATATATTTCCAAGAATTAAAGATTATCAAAGTTTAAACCCTATTTCTCTTCATAGAAAGTTATTTGAGTCTGCACTCCAGCAGAATAAAGAAGTTAACCAACAAATAGAGAACTCATACTAGAAGCCATGAATTAGAAGATGAGAGCCTCTGGTGGATAAAGGAGACTGTGTGGCTTATATAATTTGGCAGTATAAAAAATGTGAGCATGGCAAGTTATCCTGGCCTCCTTTGCAAGCCAGGGTTTGTGCCAATGCAGTGTATCACAATCCGGAGGTCTCCAGAGTGTGGGCTGCAATGGCACCCAGATGCTACCCATATGGAACAGCGGCTGATCACTCCTCACCCTAGAGCATGTACTCTGCAGAAAGTGCATGGACCCTGACCTGGCAGGGGCTTTTTTGCAGTTGTTACTGTTTTTGCTTGCTATTGCAACCAGAGAGCTGGTGTGTTTCAAAATGTAAGGAAAAAAAAATTCAAAATGTAAGGAACAAATTTGAATTTGTAAATATTTTGTAAACACAAGCATTTGTACTAGAAAGGTAGGATTTTAAAGGGCACTGATGTCCCACCAGACAAAAGGCATAATAAAGTGATTGTTTTATGTATTAAAAACTTTGCCAATGCACATGATGTATTTTTAAATATGTATAAATATGTCCAGAAAAAACAAAAATTATATAAGAAAGTAATAATTCAACTTCAAAGCAAACATATATATTATTTTAAATAATTTAAACCATACAAGAAAATTCAGGATACTTCTGGGAAGATGATGGAATGGTGAGCAGCTTAGAAACAGCTTCTCTGATATTTAGAATCCAGGTGCTAGAATATAGCAATGTGAGGAAGATAAGGATGAGGGAAGTGGCTCCCCAGAATCTGAAGCAAGAATTACAGCCCATGGGGAGAGCAGAGAGGGACCACTGTGCAGAAGAGGAATGTGAGAAGTGGCTGTCCCGCAGGCCATGGTGTGGGAGGGAGGCTAGAACCTGCAGACACCTGGTGACTACTGGCAACTTCGGAGGCCTCCACAGAAAACACACCAGTGGAACACAGCAGTGGCTGTGGACTGCAGTGACTGGTGAGTGAACTGCAGTGACTGGTGAGTTATTTGGATTCAGATGTCCCCCATGAGAGGTAGACTTTTTTTTTTTTATTTTGAAGAGAATAAAACAAAACAGAACAAAGCAAACCAGAACAGAACAATGCAAGCAACACAGGACTTCAAAACAAGACAACAGGAAATCAACAATGGCTACCATAATGTCTCTTGTTTTCTTCAAAATAGTTGTCCATACCTTCACACACAATAAATTCAAACAAAACAAAATTGTATAAAACCAAAATTGTATAAAAACAAAAGAATGAAAGCATTATAGGACTTGAAAACAAGAAAATAGGAAATCAACAATGGATACTATAATGTCTCATTTTCTTCAAAATAGCTGTCCATACCTTCACACATATTGAAATCAAATCACAGAAAACAGACAACTGAAGTCACAACTCAGAGCAGCTTCAGGCTGGCTCCATCTAGTGCTCCAAGTGTCAGAATGAGGCACAGACCAGTTCAAGCCAGCTGGAGGTCAGGGCTGAGAATTCAAAGCAAGAAGGAGTCACTCAGAGTTCTTTGGGCTGAAAAACTCAGGTTCCAGCCTCACAGCCAGAAACTGGAAACAGTCTGAATTTCAGAGGAACAAAAGGCTAGGGTTTGCTGGGATTATCCACCACTTCCATGATTCTATTGCTGGCTTACTGAGATAAGTCAACATGGGTCCAGGCTCTGTCTGCCTCCTCTGTGAACCAGTGATAGGAGAGACACATTCTGAAGTGGACATTGTTTTCTGATGCTTTCATTTTTTGGCTTTAAAATTTTTTTTCTTTGCATTTCTTTTCTTTTTCTTGTTTGTTCTTGGTTTTACGTAAGTGACAATATTGTTACTGGCTTTTGTTGTTATTGCTATTTTGTTCTGTTCTTCTTTGTTTCTTCCTACTTTCACTCCTGTATTCATCAGTTCCAAAGCTTGCAAAATCTTCCTCTGTTATGCAGCCTTGAATTTTTTAATCCCTTTCTCTTCTTCTATTTCTCTATTTTTACTCAGACCCCTCTTAAATTTTCCCCCAAGAGTAAATCACCATACTGAGTATTAATTTACTGTACACGATTTTCTGCTTTGTTTTAGATTTTGTTACATAATAACAAATCTTCTTCATACAGTTAAAGGTGAAAAATTAAAAGTTACCACAGTTTTTCATTTTCTACCGTGCATTTGATGCTATAGTTATTATTGATCGTACTGCTGTACCAAGGTCACATAGTTGTTCTGATCAGCAGTTCTTCCCTGTATGCCAAGACTGAGATTGCTGAGGAGTCATAAACAATATTATAGGCCAGTGCCAAAGAACCAGGGGTTGGCCCAAATAAGCAGCAATTTTTCATTCCTAATAAATTTAACAGGTAGGATCTTGCAACAGACTCAAAACATGAAAGCCAACTATACCTAAAAGACATCTCTGAGAAGTAGTAATTTCTTAAAGATTCTTGATAGTAGCAATAAAAATACCTACCATAAACAATTTACAAGCAGGAATTAAACTTAAAAAAAAGCAAAGAAAATGAGAAGACATGCAAACAAGAAGCAACCCCTGATTTCCAGCTCACCAAAGGCAAACCCGGGGGCAATGAGGTAGAACAACAATTTGAAAGTCACCCACTTGGACTCTGGGAAGTGGTAACAGTGGTAGTAACAAAGCAAATGAATGAAGGTCTAGAAAAAAAATCAGAAATACTTTCTCACAGGGCCAGGGATATAGTTCAGTGGCACAAGCACATGCCTGGCAATCATAAGGTCCAGAGTTCGAGTCCCAGTACCACAAAAAAAAAGAGGGGAAAAAAAGGAAATAATTTCTCAGATACCTTAAGGGATAATGACCATAAAGAAGGGCATGATTAGTGAATCTAAAGAAGATACAGAGTTGCTTAGGGAAATCACAGAAACTATGAGTGCCCAACATAGGAAAGAAATGGAATAAATAGAACAGATTCATGTAGATATCTAGGAGATTAAAAATTCTATTGAAAGAATACTCAGCAGACAGAATCATTGTGATCAGATCTAGAAGACAGGAGTGTGGTTAGCAATGATGAAAAGAAAGATTTCTTAAACATAGCAAGGGAACATGAAAAATCAATCCAACAGCTTCAAGATGAAGCAAAGGAGAAAAACAAGATTGATCAGAGTTAATAAAGAAGCAGGAGATAGCACAAATGACATAAAAAACCTGTTCACAGAAGTAATGGCAGAAAATTCCCAAGCATGGAAAAAGAATTTGACATAGAGATAAGTGAGGCATATAGAACTCCAATTAGCAATGATGAAAACAGGAATATAATAGGATTCCAGAAATTCTGCACAAGAATAGAATATTAAAAACTTAGAGAAAAAAAACAAATCACTTATAAAGGAAGCCCCATCAGAATTACAGTATACTTCTCAACACAATCCCTATAGCCAGAAAGAGATTGGAGTGAATTATTTCAAGCCCTAAAAGAAAACAACCTCCAATTCAGATTGATATACCTCACAAAAATATCTTTAAAATTAATGGAGAAATAAGATACTTCCATGAAAAAGAACACCTGAGGAAATTCATGACGATCAAACCAGCACTACAAGATGTTCTGCAGAACATTTTAGAAAGAGACAATGAAGACTACAACTCCATGATCCTTAAAAAATGAATACCTTCAGGAAATAAAAGTAATTAAACAGCAAGGAAAGAAAAAGAACCAATAAAAGGAAAATAACTTGACAAGGATAAGTTAATACATGCCAATTACAACCATCAATGTAAATAGTCTCAGTTCACCAGTCAAAACAGACTGGCAGAATAAATCAAGAATCAAGATCCAACAATATGCTGCATACAAGAAACACATTTAGCTAAAAAACAAATTCATAGACTGAAAATACAAGCATGGGAAACAATATTTCATGTGACAGGAACCCAGACAAAAGTAGTTATTCTGTTTTCAGATCCAGTGTATTTCAAGTCAAAACTGATTAAAAGAGACAAAGGTCACTACATCCTTGTAAAGGGGATAATCCTGGAGGAAGAAATAACAATCATAAATATATATGAACCAAATACCTGTACACTCAACTATATGAAACAAATATTAACAGATATGAAAATTCAAATAAGCACTAATACAATTGTAATGGGAGAGCCCACTATCACACATAGAAAGATCAACTAGACAAAACATCCACAAATAAATACCAGAAATGAACCAAACTTTTGAAAACATAGATTTAGTAGATGTCTACAGAATGTTTCACACTGCGACATCAGAATACAAATTTTTCTCAGTTGCACATAGGTCATTCTCCAAATAGACCCATACTAGCTCACAGAACATGCTTAAGTAAATGCAAAGGAATTGAAATTATTGCAGCATATTATCCGACCAAAGTGCAGTGAAACTGGAAATCAATGGCAAAGGAAATCACAAGAACTTCATAAACACATGGACATTAAACAGCACCCTCCTGAACAACCAATGGGTCACAGATGAAATTAAAGAAAAAATTAGACAGCTTCTATAATTAAACAATAATGACAGTACAACATACTGGCACTTATGAAACTCAATGAAAGCAGTCCTATGAGGGAAATTTATAGTGATGAACTCCCATATCAGAAAAAAATGAGTGAGCTCAAATAAACAACCTAATGTTGAAACTCAAGCAAGTAGAAAAAGAAGAGCAAGTGAAGCTGAAAGCTCATTTGAGGAAGGAACTTATAAAGATCAGAGCAGAAATTAATGCAATGGAGACTAAAAAACAAAACAAAGAATTGATGAATTGAAGAGTTGGATTTATGAGAGATTAAACAAAATTGACAAACTCTTAGCTAACCTTATCAGAAAAAAAATGGAAAAGAAAATAAAAGAATGAAATCCATGCAATTAGGACTGAAAATGGTGAAATCATGAGAGATCCTGCAGAAATCCCAAAGATCATCAATACCTACGTCAAGAACCTGTATTCTGATAAGACAGAAAATACAGAAGAAATGGGTAGATTTCTAGAAACATAAATTACCAAAGCTGAATCAAAAACATGTAAAGATTCAAAATAACCCAATACCCATCAATGAAATTGAAGATGTAATTAAAAACTAAAGAAAAAGTCCAGGCCCTGATGGATTCACTGCTGAATTCTGTAAGAAATTTAAAGATCTTATGGCACTACTTCTCAAATTCTTTAATGAAATTGAAAGGGAAGCAATACTCCCAAGCTTAATCCTGGAAGCAAGCATTACCCTGATAGTAAAACCAGAGAAGGAACCAACCAAAAAAGAGAACCACAGGACAATCTCCCTAACAAACACAGATGCAAAAATCCTCAACAAGGTGAGAATAACTATGATGCTAAGACTCGGTGGTTCTGCAACTATCTTGCTGTGCAGGAGAAAAGCAATGCTCACGCATCAGCAAAATTTTCTCCTGAATCAAAGCTGTTGCCCCAGGTTTTTTGAAGTTTTTCGTGATGAAAAACTTCAGTCACGTCATTTGTCTTGCAACATAGCTCTCCTACACAGGGCTCCCTGTCCACATGCAGCAGTGTAGGGTTTCACGTGAGAAAACAACAGAACAATATATTTTACTACCTGCTGCCCTATCTGTCATTATATGACTTCAACAAACTTACAACAAAACCAATTTTCTCTGAGATAGGGTCTCACTGTGTAGTTTAGGCTGGACTTGAACTCACTATGTAGCCCAGGCTAGCCTGGGCTAAATTCATGGCAATCCTCCTGCCTCAGCCTCCTGAGTGCTGGAATGACAAGTGCGTGCCACCACACCCAGCTGTAGTTTCATTCATCATATGCCTTATACAACTATAAGCAAATTCAGAGCTGTGTGATGGCACCCAGGAAAAGCATCAGGGACCCAACATTGCCAGGACCACAGACTCCCTCTGGTCATTCCCAATATCTCCCTTCTCACCACAGTTCACCCCCACTTGACTTGTAAATGTTGCGTATATTCTGGCTATGTGTATTTGAATTTCTTTTGAGAACTGGATAGAACTATGTAATTTTCAGTGCTTGTATTGTTTTTTCTGAGATCTATATGT
Source organism: Cuniculus paca (assembly GCA_004365215.1). Classification (NCBI taxonomy): domain Eukaryota; kingdom Metazoa; phylum Chordata; class Mammalia; order Rodentia; family Cuniculidae; genus Cuniculus; species Cuniculus paca. The sequence goes on along the minus strand of RJWT010007412.1, from coordinate 13,908 downwards.
ATTGTTGCATAGCATTCCATTTTATGAATATATGACATTTTATCCTATTTTTATTGCTCTACATTTAGATGCATTTTTAATGTGGAACCTTCAGGAAAAAAATGCTGGTCTAAATAAGAACACATCTTTGGGTGTATCTTTGTGTGCATTTCTGTTGTGTATATGTATTAGTTCATTTTCTCTTGCTGTAACAAAATATCTGAGACAAGACACTAATAAAGAATAACAGTTTAAAGAAATAGAAGAGTATTTGCCTGATAGTTTTGGAGGCTGGGAGATTCAAAAGCAGGGAACTGCATCTGCTGAACATCCATCCAGCAAGGGCCTCATTCTGCATCATGACAAAGTGTAGAGTTGTAATGATAATACAGGAGCATGTTCAGATCTCTTTTCTTCTTTTTATAATGCTACTAGCCTTGGGGATGGGCTTCCTTACGACTCTATCTAATCTTAATTAACCCCCAAAGACCCCACATTCAAATACCACTAACATATAGAATTTTGGGATTAAATCTCCAACACATAAAATTTTGGGGTACACACTTGAGCCACCCACAGGGTGTAGCTAGAAATGGAAATGTTAAGTCACAAGTTGCTGGAGATGTGTATTTTCTGTTGTAGCAGGTTTAACCATAAACTTTCCAACCAGATTTACCTTATTTGTGATGCATCTGTTCATCTCTTATGCTGTACTTTAATTTTAATTCATGTCTTCTCCATTGATTTCAAACTATAGAACATGTTGAAACAGCTATATTACAACATAAAGGTACAGCAAAATATCCTGATCCCCAGAGCACTATGATGTGTTCCAAAACAGAACATCCGAAGCAGACACAAAGGACACTGAAAGGTCCACACTCACAGTCGCTCTAATTTCCGAAGGTCACCAAAAGTCTCTGGCTGTAGTGTTTCTAGTTGGTTAGAATGAATATACCTGGAAGACAGGAAGTTGAGTTGGTTATTCTTTGTGTGGCTGAGTAAAATAAAATGGGGAATTAGTGGTAACTTTAGCTAAAATTGTAAATTTTGCTGACCTCATCCATTACACATCAGATATAAAAACTGGGAACTCTGAGATGTCTTAATCTCTTCTGCTTTGCACAGCTCTGGGTCTAAAACCTGATGCTCCAAAGTGCCCCCTAATTCCATCCACACAAATCATAATACACTCTACATCAGGTGCTATCCTATCCTGTGTAGAAAGATGTAAAATGGTTGGGGAAGTCACTGTTCTACTCATAAAAATTTAAAGTGAAGCTAAAGTAATAACTAAGACTGCAGCTATTATAAGACACATTACTAGTGACCACATACTTTATTAGCATTTCAGAATAGGGAGAATTTTTCTTTCTGGAGGGTGCAAAATGGTATATTTGATGTAACAGATTAAGACATCATGAGCTGCTTAACAAAAGGGACTGAGAAATGCATCATTAGGCAATTTTGTTGTAAAACTTCAGAGAACACTTGCACGAACCTAAGATCATCCAGGCCAATCACTCCATGTAACCTCCTAATACAAACATGAAAAGGACAAGGTTGTTACCAGCATAACAAGGCAGACTATTTTAGGTTAAACTTTTTCACAAGTGGAAAAGTATACCCTAAAATAACAATTTGTGTAGTAAATACATAAACCAGCAACAGTCATTTTTATCCTTATCAAGTATCATGTACTGTACATAATTATATGTGCTACATTTTCCTAAGACTGGCAGTGCAGTAGGCTTATTTATACAAGCGTCCTCACACTGTGCTACGTTATAATGGCCGCAACATGACTAGGTGACAGGGATGTGTCCGCTCCATTATCTTATGTATGTGCTATCATTGACAGAGTATGTTAGGCAACGCATGACTGTATCTGAAATGAATTAATTATAATATCGGAGAAGAAATGTGTCTATATGATCCCTATAAAAGGAAGCCTTTTCAGTCCTCCATATACCATCTATACAACTAACCTATGAGATTTTTCCAAAGCTGCTATTTCAGAAGAGTTCTCTAAAAGCCAGTGCAGCTGAAAACAGAAAGGTTTGCAAGCCCCTAAGAATTCCTGTGATGCAACAAAGAAACATGCTTTTGAAGCAGTGTGCACAGCAGAACTTTGCAAAGCAGATCATGCTACTAAGCAGCAGGATCCATGGGTAAGGTTGCAGCCTCCCTCAGGAAATTTGAAAGTGTGCCCTGCACCTAACTTCCAATCTCAGTGAAACCAATGGCCATATACAACAGTGTGCAGAACTCCCCTGTGGAAAGCACCTGAACACAAAGTGTCCATGCAAAGTAACAAGTCAAGTTTCATTCTAAACTGAGAAGATGAGTGTCCATGTGGGAGGACACAGCATGCCATACACAATTTTAGTATTGGGAAGTTAACTGTCTTGGAGTAAGGGCACAGAGATAAAAGAAGCTGTATAGCTATCTGTGTGTATACAGCATATTTACCTAATCGCAGTCAGAAATACTTTTGAATGGAGAAGATAAAAAGGTTTAAAGAAAAAAAGAATACTTTTACTTTATTCCTAGGCTTCTTCTTATAGAATCAGTATGCTAGGATGATTAATTCAAATAATATGAAAATTACAATAGAATAAAAAGGAAGTAGTTGGAAAGAATGATAATTTCAAACTATCTTACATATTTTCCAAAACTCGGTGTGCACCCTCTCACCTTCTGAATGTTATCATCCTGACTGGTGATTTCATACTTTCTTCCTACAGGTCTTGTTTATTATAAGTGATACAAAGGTGGCACCATTATACTTGCCTTAGTGTATGCATAAAGCAACTTTCTTTGTTACTTTGAAATACACATACACACACACACTAATATACTCATGCACACAGACACATACACAGTACTCTACATACAAAACTACTAGTTTTCTTTATTGGTCCAACACATACAGAGCGGTTAGGGCCTGAGGAAGATAAAGAAGTTATAGGAGAGGGACTCTATGGTAGGGTGTGTGCTGAAGCAAAAGGGCACAGAAAAGGAAGTTTCTGTGACTGCAGCGAAGAAAGGTTTGGAGAGAGGTCTATCATAGCATTATTCTTTCCAGAGGCTTCCAACTTCTGTGTGTTTACATTCTTGATGGTGTAGAGTACAAAGAGACATTTTATGATGAATAGGAATAGGTATTGATAAAGACTTCAAATTTAGCATGAAGTAAATTATTATTTGCTTATTGTTCTAAATACTTAAATATATTTAATCATTTTTTAATGTTTACAACCACACTGTGAGGAAAGCTCTATGAGTATTCTCACTGAGAAAAAGGTGGTACAGTGAGATTAACTTGCTAAATTTTACACAGTTTGAGAGTGCTGAGAGTACCAAGATCCAGTTTCAGCAGATGTTTTTCTTAATACCTGGGCAAAACAGTCTCTCTGACTGGAAAGAGAGCATCCAGAGAGTCTAGCTGACGTACAGGGCATGCACAGATGACCCCTTGAAACCCGATCTCAGGATTCCAGGAGCTAAGCATTTCTCAGGTATAAAAAAATGATCCTCCACAGGGAGAGGCTAAGTACTCAAGGCCACAGAGCTAATCAATAGAAAATCCAAGTCACAAGTCCAGCAAAGCTCATGCTTTCAAACACTCCTGGGAGCTGTTTCACAGTTTGCCTACGTTAGTGCTTTCTCTTTTTTAAGACGTAATGTTTGTACTGGAAGAAAACATTGCATCCTAGTCTTTGAGTAACCTAACAGTCCACAAGAACAAAAGTCACTAGCTAGGTGTCTGTTTTAACCAACCAATGGCTATTTCAAAATATTTTATAAGTGAATATTCTAGCATAGAAATGAGTTATGCATTTGATTTTCCACCATCCTATTTATTAAAAGTCACTGATAAACATTGATTTTTACATTGAAGTATTTTATGGCAAGCATTTTATATTTAGAAATTCATAAGAAATGCATGACCTCTTTTCCAAATTGTACACACTAAATATCTATTAATCATAATGACCTTTTTAATTCCCATTCCAGCAGTGTTTCCTCACAATAAGTACCCCTTCCTCATTCTACACTCAACCAGATAAGCCCTGTAGATTGGATACTTACTGCTGGACTTAAATCTAACACTCAGTAGGAAAAGCAACTGGTATTTGAATTCACTATTAATCAATATGAAAAATGCACAAAAATATAGATTTTGTTCTTTGCAGGGAAATAAGACAGCCCAGGGAGTTCCATCTGATTATAGTACAGGCATCTTTAAAAAGCTTTTGGTCCATACGATTTCACAAATTTCCTAACAAAATTTTTTCAAAATTTGTTTTTAACTCTTAAAATCAATTCAAAGCTGTAGGATTCTTTAAGTTAGGTTTGTTTCATTTATGTGATAGCTTTAGCTTAGTCAAATAAAGAGGGATTTGGCTTTGATTTCTACTCTTTTTTGAGCCTTAATAATATAGTAAGTCTACCCTCTATTACAACCTTACTTTTACAAGGTTGTTGACAATCCTGACATTGTTAGAAATCTATTAAAAGGAAATAAATGTGAATGATTGTTTGAAATGATTTCAAATCTATTCAATTACTTTGAAAAATTTAGACATAAATTAATTAGTAGCTCTTTCTTCATATATAGAAGGCAAAAAGTTATCATGATAGTAATTTTATGTTTATTTATATACAGCCTATCCAGGTGAATTCATCTACATCCACAGTTTTAATTAGTATCTCTATACAGAGAGTTCACAAGTTATAGGGCTCAGATTTACCTCTAAGATCTAGATTTGTGTACCCAATGACTTGCTAAATATTTTCTATATATCTGAAAGCACATCAAACTCAACATTTCTGAAATCCAATCCATCCTCTTCCTCCATTGCATTTGCTGCTTTCCATTGATGCTTGTCTCCATCAGTAGTACCACTTTATATACATTTGTGTAACTCAAAATCTAGAATTGATTTCTTCCCTCTCACTCCCTGGATCCTATCTATATTAGTTCCATGCCATTGCTAGGACAAAATACCTAAAGTAATCAACTTATAAGGAGGATTAGTTCACAGCTTCAGAGATTTCAGTTCAATAGTCCCATTGCTTTGGGCCTGTGGTGAAGTAGAACATTACAGAGGGTAACATGTGGGAGAGCAAAGCTTCTCACCACATGGTGGCTAGGAAACAAAAAAGAGAGATAGAGAGGAGTCTCAATATACCCCTCAAAGTCATGCCCTCAATGACCTACTACTTCCTCCAGCTGGGCTTCACCTCCTAGTGTTCCCACCACCTCCCAGTAGTGCCACCAGCTGGAGAACAAGCTTTCAACACATGAGCTTTGGGAGACACTTAAGATAAAAACCACAACACTATCCAATTCTCAGTTCTTTTAACTTTGCCTCTTTAATGTCTTTTGCATCTATTCCATTTTTTTCATCTACTACCTCCACATTAGAGCTTACCATGCCCTCAGGTAATGTGATGCAAGTACTGCGCAACTGGTCCAACTACATCCATCTGTTCCTACATAAGATTTCATAGGACCCTTAAATAGCTTTCAATGTAAGTATAGAGTTCTGTAACAGAACCTAAATCCCTATCGCATCTCATCAGAAAAATTTTTTCCTCCCCTTTCTGTGTCTGTCTGGTACTTTTCTATTCTAGCACTCTGGTCTTTGCACTCTTACCATGCTCTTGCCCACGAGATTCTTTGCACACTTGCATTCTCAAGCCTCTCAAACGTTCTCATCTCATTTTGCTTGTTGAGTTCTTATTATGCTTTTGGATCTTCACACTACTGTCTCCTCCAGAAAGTCTTCCCTAAGCTCCCTGTTAGAACTCTTGATAGGCTCTTGCAGCACTGTACTGTTGCAGTTTTATATTTGCTTGAGTGATTATTTAATCCATGTCTGTCTTCCCAAACTAGATTCTGAGCTTTATGATTATGGACACCATATTGGGTTTTAATGAATTTCCATATCCCATTTCCTAGCATAGGGCTTGACAGATGGAATTCAGTATACATTTGATCACTGAAAGAATGAATGACTAGCTGGCATTTTTACATAAGCATTTCCTTTGCATACGCAAGGCTAAGACATTGACCTTATAGCACAATCTATAATATAAAACATATGATAGGAATTTGAACCTTAATCAAAGCTTTTGGAATTGAAATTGGCTTGACATCCTAAAAAGGCATCACATTTGCTTGACAAAGAGACATGACAAACTTCAACACGAGCCTGACTTTTGTGAGATCTGTCATAATGTGTGCTTAATTTTAATTTCTCAAAAACTTATGAAGTCATCAGCAACTAATGAACCTAGAGGGCATCTAGCAAATTCTCCCTAGGCCTTCTCAAAGAGAATACATCTCATTGCAAAGGGATGTTTTAGAACCATACATGTGAGCATTGACAATCTCCTTGTCAATTCTTACCTGAGTAAATGTTTACCTACACAGACATTCTCAGATATTAGGCCACCAAAATGAGAACAAAAATCTTCCCAAGCTCTCTCAAATATGCAGAGCAGGAATATGTGGCCATACAATGACAATAAAAATAATAGAGTGAGAATGACTCTCAGGGTGAGAAGTTGCCAGTATTGATTTAGCTTTCAGCATGAACTCACTGAGCCACAAAAAAACAAATTCACTGTGCCATACAATCACCTTGGCAACCTCACTATAATGTGAGCACAGAGATGGAGAGAAGAACACTATACTTATCTGTATCTAACTGAACAATCAAAAAAGAATATAAATTCACTGCTCCAACATCTTTGTAAAATACAGCAACTTTTATTTCCTCAAAAGCCTTGCTATCACAAAGAAAAAAAGTACTCCAGGTAAAAGGAAATTACACATGAGTGTGTGCGAGTCTGTGTGTGTCTCTCTGTGTGAATCTGCATGTGTCTGTTGTGCCTGTGAAACATAAGCCAAGTACATCTGAATCTGAAGCAGGCATCTAAGGTTTAAAATCAGACCTTATCAATCCTAGCACATGAGAGGGATCTCAAAGAGGAGCCGGGCAATAAATGGCATAAAAATCTTTGTGTCTTGCCTCTATATCCATGATAGCAATTTCATATACTAGATCATCATTATGATTCCAACTTTCCACAGACACCAGATAAAATTAAAATATGCACTCCATAGCTCTATTGCAAATAGCAAGTAAGAATTATCTGCTAGACCAAACAAAATATTCAGACAGTTGAGAAATTAAGCATCTGAATTGAGATCTTTATTTCAGAAACTAAATTTTTAACTGGTTTTAAAGGAAAGTTTGACTGAACTACCAGAGTCCACTAAGTTCAAGAAAATAGCTTTTTCACAACTGAATTGCATACAATGCTGAAGTCAATAGTAGTGTATGCTAAAATTTTATACAAAGGATTATATTCTTTTACAAGAGTTAAAGCCAATGAAAAAATCACATTACAAAGTTTCACTCATGAAGAAGTTATTTCAATCCTAAATTAGAGAAGTTATAGAAAAACTCATGCTTCTAAAACAGTTTAGATATAGCTTAACTAACTCAATTAAAAGTTTTTCCGTCTCTCAGTTCGCTTTTTTCCCCTAAACAAATGGCTATAAAATATCCATCTAAACCCAGTCTCTTCCTTCCAGCCTAATTATATTGCATTACCTTATGAATCTTCCTGAAAAAAACATTGACTATGCCAACTTTGTTCACAGGACCACTAGTGTCTTCACACTGTTTTTAGCTGGAACCCAAGGGTTTCCAAGATTTATTGTCCACCTAATATACTCTATCCTTGTTTATGAGTCTAATTACCTTCTAACCAAATTTGCTGTCTCCAAACTTAGTCCATCTTTTCATAATGTCTAATATTGAAAGCATTTTCTTACCATTTAGGTTCAAACAGTACTTTCAAACAGTACTTGTTTGCATTCTGAACTTAGTAGACTGCTCATGTCAGAAGTAACTTCACTTGTCTGTGATTCTTCCGTATGTTAAAACGTTAATAATCATTTATTGAGTGCTTAGCAAGTATAAGACAAGATCCTTGACCTTCTCAGAGATTAGAATCAGCTAAGAGGTAAAAGACAAGAAATCAATGACCACAGTCCAGCAGGATATGTATCATAATAGGCAAGAAATACCAGGAGCATACTGAGGATCTAAATCAGATTTAAAGATAAAGGTTGCTCAGAGAAAAGGACTCTAACTATTTTTTACAGGAAAACTCTACTTACCTAACTACAAAAGAGAAAAGGTGGCATAGGAAGGAGGAAGATAAATACAGGTGAAGCACAGAGGCCTGGAAACACATGATTCATTCACAGTAGCTGCCAGGACAGAAAAAGCATGGGGGCCTCTGGAGCTTTGGAAAGATAAGCTAGATGGGACCTAGGTGTTCAACATGGAAGTTTGAACTTTACCATAAAGATATAAGGACATGCTACAAAATTCAAAGAATAGGAATTATTTCCCAGTGAGTTGTCTTATAAATATTGCCAGCAATAATTGAACAAAAGGTTTTGAAGCTTAGCTAGAGAGCGGGAAAGAGAGAGAGTCAAGCTACAGCTATGGGTTGCAGAGGTTTTTGCTCAGGAAGACTTTTGCCCTTTGGGGCAATTCCTGGAGACACTTGTTTGTCACAACTGTGGTAGTGCTACATTCTCTAGTAAGCAGAGGCTAGAGATACTACTCAAAATCCTACAATGCACAGAGCAGCCCTCCAATATTACCGTGCTCAAAACATCAATAGCACTGAACTGAAAAACACTCAGTACAGCCTTGTTTGTTTCTTAAACAACGAATAGTGGTTGATATGTCACTGTGTGGAAGATAGATCGAAGGCTATAAAAATGAAAGACAGACTACACAGCCCAGGAAAAGCGAAACAGTATAAAACAATAAGAGATGTGCGGAGAAGAAAAGGAAAGGATTAGTAGAAGAAAACTGAGGTAGACCATTAAGAAGATCAAAGGTTTGGATGGTATCAAAACCATTATTGGAAAATGTCACTGTGAAAAAGGAATAACAGTGTATGTACCAACTTCACACAAAGAATGTAAACACTATACGCTACACACATGTACTAATAAAGAAAATGACCTGAAAAAAAGAAAGTGGAAGAGGATCCCACAGAGATGGAATGAAACAAATGATGGGGGAAATGGACATCAATTCATCACCATCTCTTAGTCTCAAGGAAAGTTTGTGAGATACCTATTAGCATTTGCTCTCAATTTTCTCCTTAAAGTCAAAGGCACAGTCAACTATGAAATGCAAGCAAAATGTGTAAAGGAGGCTCATGGGAGCATATTTTAAATTGTCACTATGGCAAGCAAGACAAAGAGCTCAGTGCAGTTTTATCATCACTGCTAAAGCAAGAATTTCATTTTTAATCCTCTCCTTGACTTTTGAATGGCATTTAACCTGGTCGGTAACAATCACCTCCTCAAAGTACTTCCTTCATTGACTTCCACACTCTTTTAGATTATCTGCTCCCTCAACAGTTTTTTCTTCTCTGATCACTTTGCTGCTTCGTTCTGTTTCATCCAACATCTTTTGCTGGAATGCCAGTGCTGAGCCCCAAGTTCCCTTTTCTACCCATATCCAACACCATTCAGTATAGAGGTTTTGAACACTTGTGGATGCCACTGACACCCATGTTACATGTCTAACCCAGCCCACTGTCTCATGTTCTAGACCCTCATCCCCCACTACCTGTCCCTCCTGCTATTTGGCTATCTAGTAGACATTGCAGACTTATCATATACAAATCTGTAACCTCAATTATTCCTCTGTGTAAGCCATTTTACACATTCTCCCCAGCTCTGGTGATGACACTTCCTTGTAATTGCTTAGGCCAAGAATCTTCATTAAGGTCCTTGACTTCTGTCTTTCTCCAACATCCCACATTCAAATGGTTAGCTTCAAAATAGAACTCCTATACTGGTACCTCCTGAGGCAGAGGTAGTACTATCACTCCATCTCTGGCCTACCTTATCAAAAAGCACCCTAACTACTTTCCTGCCCACATCCCTACTAGGTAATAGGCATACATCTCTGTCATCTCCACCATCTCTATCTATCTCTATCTATGTATATATGTGCATTAATCTCAATATGCCATAGACATACATTATTTCATTCAGTGTGTTTATTTATTAACTTTAATACTTGTCTTCTCTGCTAGAATGTAAACTTCTCATTGTCAGTGATCTTAAATGTTTAGTTTAGTAATACAACTCAGCTCCTAAAAGAGTGCAGCATGCAGAAAGCATTCATAAAGCTTTATGGAAAAATGTGAAAAACACTGCAATACTGTAAGACTATTGGAAGATCACAGGTAATGACCAAGAAACCTTTAACACAGAAATTCAGAAATGTAGAAGATAAGGTCACCCAGGAAGAAGAAGAGAATTCTTGTTCTAAAAAGAGAAGAACACACTGGAAAGTCATTACAGTGAGGAAGAGAGGGAGCTCTTTTCATCCTGTCATCACTGCTAAGCCATAGTCAAGTTTCCATTTTCATTTTCACTGACCCATTGGCAGCAATGATCTCACTAAGAAAACTGTTTCTTCTAATAACTACACTTCCTCCTACCTAAGGAAAAAAATCTGAACTATTTCTGGATCCAGCTAAGATTTGAGATGGATTTATTGTGATTCAAAACAGTACAGCTATATGATTTTTTTTGTTTTCTCCAACACAATAGAGTAGAAATAAATAGAAACTGCAGTTAGTTCATATTTGAATTTGAAGTGCAAAAGGAGCATAGAATAGGGTACAGGGCATAAAAAGGAAAGCAATATCATGTCACTTGCTTAAATAGAATATTTGTTTCAGGATCCCCTGCAGAAATAAAATCTGCAGGTACACAGGACCCTGTATAAATGATGTAACATTTGCATGTAATATAATATACCTTCCTGTAGACTTTAAAAAATCTCTAATTTACTTATAATACCCAATACAGAGTGAATACTACATAAATGGCTGTTATACTGTATTATTTAGAAAATGAAAACATATCTATATTTGTTCAGTAAACACACAATTTTTGTAATGTTTTTGACTTGTAGTTGGTTGAATCTAAAGATGTGAAAGCTGTGGAAATAGAAGAATCACTGTATATGTATACGTTAGTCAGTTTTCTATTACTGTAACTAAATACCCAAGATAACTTTAAATGAGAAAAGATTTGCTTTACGTCACAACTTTAGGGGTTTCAGTCCTTGGTCAGTTGGCCTTATTGCTTTTGGGCCTGTAGCAAAGCAGTACATCATGGCAGGAGTACACAGTAAAGCAAGGTGCTCAAAATTTATAGCCATAACTCAAAAAGAGAATGAGAAAAATATCAACATCTCACAAACCCCATTGAGGACTTGCTCTCAGTTACCCGAAATTCTCCAGTAGACCTCACCTTCTAATAGTTTTTACCAGTTACTAGAAATAGTTTTTACCAATACTAGCAACATCAAAATGAAGACCAAGTCTTTAACACCTAGGACTTGAGTGAACCTTTCAGATCCAAACTATATCAGGTACACAGAGAAAGAATTAGATGTGAAAGCCATGGAAAGACTTGAGATAAAACAGAACTGTTCCATTGAGGAAGTCTGAGATATGACCTAGGGAATCAGAGATCTTGTGTTTGATCACCAGATATCTTTGAACTTAAGATTTTAGCATTTGGTAGAGAGAGAACAAAATGAGAGCAAGTTGCTAATGTGGAGCAGAAGCCAGTTATGATTAATGCAGAGACCACAGATTTGAAAGCTTCTATTGTGCTAGAGAAAGACAATAGGATTTGTATTGAGTGATGATTTATAAAAGTCCTGTGTTAGATGCTAGGAATAAATAGAGAGAAGCAATTATATTGGAGAATACATAATGTCCCTAAAAGATATAAGAAGATAAATGTCATTTAAGAAGCATCAAATGCAAAACAAAAGTAGTATCTTTGTGGACAAACTGATGTTTTAGATAGTCCTTTAAGGACACAGAGGTGTTTAACAATCCAAATGAAGGGAAGGTAATGGGAGTAAAGGGAAAAAGTAAACAATAAGAATAAACACAAAAGAAAAGGAAAATACAGGCTCTTCTTCATGTGTGGATGGAGAAAACACGAAGAAATCTCAAAGGTAGATACAGACTATACTATGATTATCCACAAATACTGAGAGATACCTTTTGGTTTCCATCTGTTTTAGAGTAAGTAGATGTTTTAAAGCTCAGAGAACTGTGTGGTCATGCTGTACAGTATTGCTGAATGTAGTAGAACAGAGAAAGAGATGAACCAGCTGAGAAGCTTCTATAGTGTTCTAGAAATGTAGAAATGAGACCCTGGAGTGAAGGAGCACTAGGCATTAGAGGATACAAGCTAATCCCAAGAGAAGGTGCAGAAAATGACCCTACAGGCCTTTTGTGGGAGGTGGGAGGATCATCAAAGGAAAGAGAGTAAGTTTTGGAACCCAAGAATGCCTACACTAATCTCTTCACTTGAATTAACTCATTTTGTGATACTGGGGATATTTATACCACATTTCAGGGTGGTTGAGGATTGAAGACAGTATAGGGCAGATATCATTTGATTGGAAGTAGAGAACAGAGGAATCTGCAAAAACATATATGGTTTAGAACTTCAGACAGGAGCCAAAGTTAGGGATATTTTCCCCAAGACCTGCCATCCATACTTCTTTCCTACCAATGCTAAAGAGGCATATAACTCACAAATGTATGGGCTAATAACAGTGAGACAATAATTGTGTTCCAGCATTCTCCTACAGCCAATGTCAAGTACTTTGCAAAAAATTGAAGTGCTTCCCCCTTCCTCTAAGGATGTCCAAGGAAAGAGGAAGAAATTTCCAGTATAAATAATGCCATACTCTTCTATCATGGATACGGAGCACTAGAAAAAAAGTTAGAAAAACACAAGGAAAAGAGTAACTATCCCCATTCCACAGTATACTTATATTTGTTGTATGTATTCTAATCCCTGAATGTTAATACCCTCTCACTTAGCAAGTTACTTGGTAAAAAACTTTAGTTGAATTTAAAGCCAAGAGAATAGCGATATGATCTTACATTTCCTTCATGCACCTTAATTTTATGATGCTGTGACAATGGATAATACTCATCAGGTCAGATGATTCCTCCTGAGACCATTTCCATAAAAATCTCCCAAATGGGAAGTTATACACAATTTATGCGTCCACTAAAATTTTGAAAATGGAAAAAAAAATAGTGAATTTCAGATAAAGGCAGAAAAACATAGGAATATCAGAATCCATGCAGCGAATAAAAGAAAGCAAGAAAGTTAGATACAGTAAAGGGAAAAAACATATTGAAGGGCTGGGGATTTAGCTCAGTGGCACGATTGCAATCTGGCAAGTGCAAGGTCATGAGTTCAATCCCTGGTACCAAAAAAAAAAAGAAAAAAATATATATATATATGAAGAGTAAAAACTAAACCACTTGATTATGTGAGGACAAGGTTAAGACTGAAACCTGAAATGACATGTACTATAGGATTTCTAACACAGAACATGGTGTAGACAGAAATCTGACCCAAATGACTGAGATCAAAATGAAGAAATATTCCAGTATGCCCTTACTTGACCAGAATGGCTCGACTTGTTTGTAAGAGTAGTTTACAAAAAAAGAGACATGCAGAATTGATTCCAAGGAGATGATGCTTACATGCTATACAATCGTTCACCTTTCCCTCAACCTCAAGTTTCAAGCACTTTATAGAAGCATCAAGGAGTTTAGTTGTATTCCAACTGAACAGGACTCTCATTAGCAGGTGCAGTAAAGACTTGGATACAAAAGAGAGACTAAAATATAGGTGATAAGAGGGCTATGCATGCATGAAGGTTCATGTCCCGAGAGGGCTCCTGGCCAAGTGAGGGTATGTGCTTCAATGGTGGGAACTGCCATGAAGGGTCAGAGGAGCTGAAA